>JAHZND010004461.1:0-10572 GCA_027744115.1 Acrocyrtus sp. NNG-2020 | reverse complement strand
TTTGCCCACCGATACTTAACCCTGACTACTCTATAGTCAGGGTTAAGTATCGGTGGGCAAATACACCAAAGAGGGGGGTCTTTGCTTTTGCCCACCACGTCTTTACCCCCACCGTTTCAAGGCACGTGTAAAAATCGTAAACTACCCCAATGCAGATCGTATTTTAATGTGCCGTCAATTTATAAATAATGAAGAATTTGTACGTATTAGCTATAAACTACAGCACCTTTTCATTTCTCAGAGCTTACCGCAATTTGGGAAGGAGCATGTCCATTTCGACCCATGATCCTGCTCATCACCACTGGACGTATCATTTGGGAGTACTACTAGAGCCGACATTGCTTCTTCCTTTACCTCGTTCCTAGAGTTTCGATTCTATATCATAAATATAAATAAAAAAATATCATAAATAAAGAACTAAAGAAATTGTCTGTCTATTCAATAATGCTCTATTTTCGCTTCTCACTTGTACCTACAGTCTTATAATCTTTTCATATTTAGTATACGCACGGCTAGCTATAGCTGACTCACAAACTTCAGCTTTAACTTACAAAGGGTACAAACTTACCTCCGTGTCAACTTCGGCATCGGTAGAACTAGCAGATTCACTGTCGCTCATATTGTCCTCTCAGTCCCCTCCTCAAGTTCCCAGGATGCTTCTGTTCACTGCTAAAAATTGGAAAAGTAATTAGGTAAGAACAAAACCCGCTTCACACTTGACTGACTTGACACTCCGTCTTCTTCCAGTACGATTCCACGGATTGCTAAATCAGTATAAGAGTGGATGAGCCTCATTCAAAGATACCGAACAAGATGACTTCTGTAATGTAAAATTTCTACTAGTTGAAATGATGGGTGTATTTATGCTAGCTCTGGCTCTGCTTCTTGCTACTATTCGGTGCGGTAGTAGTAACTTTAACGTACTTTCGGGAAATTTGGTCCTTCTGATAATCCTTGAAGAATATAGATATACCTGAGTACATTTTAACATAAATAAGGTAAGATGTAAAGACTCACATTGAAGTTTTACATTCATAAATTTGAATCCTAATCAACAAAGAAACGGAAAATTCTAATTAAGCAAAACTGACTGCAGCCATTTTATCAAAGTGAAATTTAAAAATAGCTAGTTTTTTTTTACATATTGTGCAGCGTTGCAATACAACTTTGAGGTACAAACCTAAACCAGACACAGGGCCTTTCATAAAAATTGGCGTTTAAAATTATGCATTCATATATTATATATACATAAGCTGCAAAATGCTATATAGTTATAGAATTGACTAATATAACGAAACGACAATGTTATCTAGAGTGCCTCCTGGGTTCTGGAAAATATAGCGATGCAAATTACTAGTTTTTCGATTTTTCTTCTTAATAAATTGAATGGAAAGATGGGATTGTGTGTTTTTCTTCTTGATCGGCTACTCATTCATCAGTCGTATTGTAAACCCTGGAACTTGAAGTTGAAGCATACTATTGAGCGACCCAACATATCGTCTTTTGAATAGATAGATATTTTTCAATGGTCCCAGTCTGAGTCTGTAGATTAGAGATTGTCTTTATCTCTACTCTCTAAAAGACTAAAGCAACCAGCATCGTGTTGGTGTGCACCAGAGAGGAGGTTTATGCTTCGTTTCACGTTTTGATCCTTGCCACTATTATCACGAGTAATTAATTTCATAAACAAGTTTATTGATATGCCCATGCCACACGTTTGAAAACGTTTTCTGTTTGTGTTTTTGGAAACAAGTCCAGCTTGAATGTAGTCAAATAATAAATAGAGCAGTTCAAAATTTGAAGAGCTTCGTAAAGGTGAACATTTTGTTGGTTGTTGTATTAAACGTTTTCCGTACTTAATTTGATTATTGAATAAAAAGAATTTTGCAAAGGAAGGGATTTACTGTTGAAGATGGCGCTTAGAATGCCTCTGTGGACAGTACTTATACTGTCGATCGTAGGGACAGGTATGAGTCAGTTACGAGCAAAATTTGGAGAAAGTTGTGGAGATGGAATAAGGTGCGATTCCAGGGCTTCCTTATCCTGTGTAAATAGCTCGTGCAGGTGCGTTAAGCACGATGAAATGATTTACGACACTGAAAACGAAAAATGCGTGGTGATATCTGGGGAGCGCTGCTCCTATACAGCGATAGAAACTGAAGACAGCGAAAGACGATACACTCAAAAACTTGATTGCGTAACCAACGCAAATTGCAATTCTGACGGATATTGTGGTTGCACAGATATGTACTTTGAAAATTGGGAAGGTCTCTGTGCTCCAAAAGGGTACCATGGGGCGAACTGCACAGGCTCCAAGCAATGCCGTGCAGATTTGCATTTAACTTGTGAAAATGGTGTTTGCTCCTGTTATAAAAGTGAAGCTATTTATGACCCTACAAGACAAAAATGTGTTGGACTTGTTGGCACATCGTGTTCCAAGTATGATAGATTGTGTGCTGGAGTTGCAGTTTGCAATTACCGAGACTATCATGGGTATAACATAGAACATTCTGTGTGCTCATGCGAAGATAGCCATATTAGATCATGGAATGGCCTCTGCGTAGCTAATTATGACATGGATTGTAATGTCGATAGCACTCCATGCAGAGAAGATTTTTCGTGTGTGGAGGGAAAGTGCAAATGTTTATTTTACTCTCAACAGAAATTTGATTCGTCTCAGAAAAAGTGCATCAGCTTCGTTCGAGGTCCCTGTTCCGAAATCAGAAATAACTTGACGATGGAATATGATTGCGTTCCAAATGCTGAGTGTAAAAATTCCAGCGGGATAGCGGAATGCCACTGTCAAGAGGGGTACGTTGAGTCGTCAGAGCGCAAATGCAGAGTTGTACATGGTGGTAAATGTTCAGGTTCAAGTTCGTGTGATTCGATTGCTGGACTGGAATGTATTGATGGTCGTTGTCAATGCCAAGGCCTGCAGACATTTAATGAATTGAAGAACAAATGCCAAGGATCTGTTGGAGCAAAGTGTGACCCCAGGAATGAAGGCTTCTGTGTGGATGGGGCACACTGCAACCCGTATCGTGACCCAACAATTCGAATGGGAGTTTGTCGGTGTAACAGTGCACTTAAGAGTAATTCAGATAGACAGTGCATTACAGATGAAGTGCCTGAAGTTAGCACCACTGAATCATAGACTAAATTCCGAATTCTGTCCTTTCATAATTCATAACTCCACAATCTAAAACTTCTAAAAATATTTTAAACGATTTATGTACTCTATTTGTTTCCACAAGTATTCTTTGGAACTGATATTTCAAAAACTATCTGACTGTTTTCCGTTAATAGGTTAGGTATATAATTAATATTATAAAAATAAAGCTATAAAATATGATTTCGTCTTTTTCGTCTTCATTGGTCTTCTTAGGTATGTACTTATTTTAGATAAAAGTCTATTCAATAAATATTCTCAAGACTATGGCCGTCGCCGTCACATATAATTAATTAGCAATAAACTCCGAGAAGCCTCATGAACCATTACTACAGCAATCTCTCATTCCATTTCAATTTAACCTTTGCAACCTTATCTGCTTGTTCTCACATTAAGGCATAGACTGTGCTGCATGAGTCATGGCAGATAACAAACATCTACTTATTAATATCATAGTCTAGTAGGCTCAAATTCCGAATGCCTGAGCAAACTTTCTACATTTGAGGACAATCACAAATAAATACGTACTGAACCTCCCCATAACTAAATAGTTGCATGTAACTAAATAGTTCACTTGTACTCCTTCCCTCACTATTTATTTTATCTTATTGGAAGAAGCTAAACTACGTCTCGCTTGACCTCAAGCATACGATTATTACCGATACAATGATAAGACTGGTAAGATGTCGCGCTTTGAAACATCAAACTCAAACTCACAGTCTACGATTAAACTTTCCCGTTCATACTTTGTTCATGATTCTTACTTTCAATAAAAATGTATTGAAAACTAAAATTGTATCTGTGGCTGGGCTTAGATTATGCTAAATCCCTAAATTACCTATACATGCATTTTCCTAAATAAATGGAAGTAGAAACCAGGCGATACTCAACAACCTATTCATTACAGATGACATGGATTACCGTATGATGTAGATGTTAACTGATATGTAGATGTGTCAGTCAATACAGATAAGTAACCATTAAATTTACTTCAGTAGTTTTCAAACTTTTTGTAAAAAATAAAGTTAAATGTGCCGAAACAAGTGTTGTATGCTTTCATTACAACCCAGAAGCTTTATTTTAATTATATACATTTATCATTTACCGCATCAATTAGCTGTCAAGATACATAGGTATGTATATTAAATATGAGAAAAACCATTATGGTCTCTTGCACTTTCTATCAGACATAACCTGATCACCAGAACGGCATGCGCACATTCCAGCAATTCCACCATGTCCTACTTGACAGAACGAATTAAACGCGCATTTACTACCACCACTGTACATATTGGTATTACATATTGCACCGACGAGCCCCATACACATTCTTGCATCTTCCACCCACTCGTGAAAAGGAGGGCAGCTGCACTTTCCATTGACGCATGTTAGCCGGGATTCTCCGTCACATTTTCCGGATCCCCTGCAAAACCCGCCATAAGTAGCAAGACAGGCTCCCGTTCTGGATTCTACCATACCAGACTTACAGCTGCATTGAAATATCCCTGTAGAGTTATCACAAACAGAATTTCCTTTGCATGGAAACTCCTGCACAACTCCATTTACTGTTTCAAGGCAGGGTCCGTGGTAATTACTTATGCAGAGTCGGCTAGTGTAATCGTAACTCTGATGTCCTGCAAGCGTAGTCAGAGATATTTTTTAATCCACATTAGCGTTATTTGAGCTTAAATCAATTCAGAAAAGACATTCATCCGTAATTCTTAACCCTAATTCTAATCCTAGTTTTAAGCTGAAATTTGGAACTTAATTCTGAATATGTGATCGTTAAGCCTAGCTGACATTCACAGACTTAAAAGTTAAGCTCAATCATGAATCTTGCATCGAAGATAGATCGTATCTAATTTTTTTTATCAAACCTGGATATGGACAGGCACATTGCCCTTCAATACAGGAAAATCCCCCCAGGCACGGAAGTGAGCTATCACACTTCCATCCGTGCTGCTGTCCTGTTTCCTCGTCTCCTATGCAATGTGTCCCAAAAAGGGCCAGGAAAACAATTACTACAGCTTTCATTATCCTTGTTATCAATTTTTCCTAAAACAAAGGAGAGGTTTTTGTACCCAAAGGATTGTAAGAATTCTCAAAAGACTAGATCTAAACGGAAATCGAAAGTTAAGAAGTACTACCGCTGCACAATAACTCCGTGTAAATTGGTCAATCTATAGAAATTGGTATGTAATCCAAAAATAAAATATGGATTGTAGCTCTACTGCAACGATGCATGATTTCATGTTACATCGCGTGTTGACCAACCAAAATTTATGAGATGGGTTTAGACATTGAATTGAAATACTATTCCATGCAAAGTCACGATGTCAGGTATGTCGTGCAGTCGAATAGTCATTGAAACTAGAAAGGGTTAATAGTTTTATTGCCACAAGTCCAAGACCAAGGTGACCTACAACTATTTAATACGCCCTACCGGCTTCCAGTTTAAAGTGTCACATTTTGTTATTATCTTTGTGGAGCAAGTTTCATTAGTATCCAGTAGCAAGAGCTTATTTGCTTTTGATTTCTATTGTGCAAGATTACATGTATGTTATAATCTCACAGATTTGACGTCATAGTCATATTTTTACGAGTCAAAACGTGAGGTAAAAATGAAAGCGTTTGCCATTCTTATCGTTGAAATTATGTATTTTAGGAAAAGGGAAAGCTCAAACTGTCGAAAAACATTAATGAAAAGAAGTAAAAGCACGATGCAATGTTGAGACAGATATTCGTATCCGCAAAATTATGAATTACGACTTTACTGCGTCATTACATTTTCTTCTTGATATTAGACTGTAACATAGCTCAAATCAGTAGTAAATAATTTGGCTGCAACAAGTAATGACCAGAGTACTACAGCTGTGGAGGCCAGTGCCAAAATGACGCTATAGAATTTTTAGGTGCATGCTAACAACTGAAAAATAATGAGGGCGTAAATGATACAGTATTACCGTGACATGTATTTATACTAGTAGGGGGTCCAAACTACTGACTACTTATACTTGCGTAGGTAGTGCCTATGTTTAGCATTGTCATGAAAGAGCAATTATCACGAAGCAAGTAGTAAGAGCAATAGGAGCATTATTAAAGCCACTAATTTTCTACTCTATAAAATCCGGAGGGAAATAGAAGTCTTCGTGTTATAGTACTTCTTCAGAAGGGGAAAGTAGCTTTCCCCACAGTGAAAGCTTATTGACTTTGGCGTGTTACGCTGCCTATGAAAAATATACGCTCTTGCGTTTGATCACCTTATTGCGTGCTCTCAAATAGTATAAATGAGAAAGGTGTTACTTACATGCAAAATTTTAACAAATTCATTGTTTTAAAAAATGGGCTAATATTTCACACAGGTTTCAAAGGTGTACTTCCACTCCACCTCAAAAAGATATTTATACCCACTCGCTTTTCGCTTCTAAATTAGTAGCAATTGGCTTCTACATGGTAAAAACGACGAGCTAGACTATATGCTATGTGTAGGACCGTGTGTCCCCTTTCACTTTGAGGAGTTGCAGCCTCGCATATTAATGAAAGAGAAAATGAAACCGAGTCGTACATATATCAACAACGGTCTTGGCAACTTGCTAATTCTGGTAGTGATGATAATTGTAAGGTAGCTGGAAGTCAAAAAAATTTGCCACTACTGCACCAACAGCAAGGGCATGTGTGCGCTTAATTTTTACCTCCTTTGTGTGTTGTATATTGTAAAATTCCTGTTTGTGAGGTTGACCTTATTCATTTATCCTTAGAAAATTGATTTTTCCTTCTAGTTTTACCAAACTGGGCCAAACTCAGATTAGTTTTTCACACCCTGTTAGATAATGAACAACGGAAAGCATATTGTACTTAAGTAGTACAAAAAGTGCAAAATATCATGTTATAACTAAAAATGGTATAGTGCTTACTGCTTGCTTCCAAGCACACAGAAGTTGAAAACTCAAAGAAGAGTGCAACTAGAGAAAGTGAAACAAACCAAAAAATAATGTGAACTGTGCTCATCGGTTATGTAAGGTTTATAAAATGCTTAAATAGGTAGTTTGGAGAAAAATGCGAAAAAATTCTTTCAAAGTTATATACGTTAAGTATGACAGATACGAGTGAGTATTTATCTCGCAGTGAAAATCCACAAACATGAATAGTAAACTTGGATCTTGCTGTAATAACTTTAGCGAAAACCATGCTAAGGCGAAAAGTTACTCCAGTTTTCGAAAGTGGCAGTTAGTGGTGGGCTAATAGTTGTATTGCTTTAATATCCGAACCGCTACAAGTTTAAATAGATAGGTGCTGAAAATTTTAAGATAGAATTTGAAAATGCCAAAACCCGAGCCATTACCAGCAGCTGAAGTCCCAGAGCTAGAACAGATCCAGTTGGATATTGAAAGCAGAAGAACTGAGGTAATAAAGTGATAAAAACTTGATTTTTTACGTGAAGAATAAAGTAAGCGCGTTCATAGAGAGAGGATAACTGTAATGATTGGAGAAATTTATCGGTAGTCCTTGGGGTCAACTCGGCGGATGGTGGAGTTGTGCACGAACGCTAAGGAGTGTGGCATTAAGTCCCTAGTCGCCTTAGACGATCAGAGAGAGAAGCTCGAAAATTTTGAGAAAGGAATGCGAGACATTTATGAAGACATGGTAGAGGCCGAGCAGGCCATGAACAGTATGGGAGCTCCTTGTTGGGGGCTTTGTGTCCCCTGCACGGAAGCATTGCAAAGGTGCCCTACTTAAAACATGTTCGTATTTCGCAACTATTCATGGTTTTCAAGTAACCTCTTTTTTAATCCTTGACTGAATTTTTAGGGAACCTGACCCTGAGTGCTTCAAAGAGCCTAAAACCGGAGGCGGAGAGAGACGTGAGGGGGTTAGTATGGAGGGAATACCCACATACGCTGGCTTCATTGCCAAGTATGGCGGAGAAAATCACCATGCAAAATGAGTATGTGGTCAGAATTCAGGACATGGTAGGTGCAGCTTTATCAAAAGGACCTGTTAATTAAAATTTTCTGCTATTTAAGTACCTACTTTAATTATTTTTAACAAAATACTTGCAGATGGATGACCAGCAGAGACGTATAGATATTGGAAATGAGAGAGCAGCTAAATTAAATTAGACATTTCGGAGTCACCGTTAAAAAGCCACAAGTCAATATGGTAGTTAGGGCTTATCAATGTGAAGAGGAAGTGGAAATAATGATAGTGATTAGTGATAACGATGAACAATTTTTCCATTTCTCGATTAATTTGTCTACTCATTGTGATGTGATAATCAGTGGCCTAGATAAAGCTCTAGCAATACTCACACTTACATTATAACTTAAAACAACAAAGTTCTACTAAAATGGGTGATGTAAGATTAAAGTGTTCAGTCATTGATGATAAAGGAACAATCGATACTGTGTGAAAATAGTATGCAATGATTTTTTATCATGCTTTGCAATGTGATGATGACTCAGCATTAGTGTGAATTATGGAGCCTTGGTAAACTGCCAAGAGTCAGTGGCGAGGCTGAAAGCTCTACGTCCGAAAATTCCTATCATGAATGCATAAATCAAACATTAATTTTGCTAAAAGATTCAAAATGAATTAATCAGATTGATTTCTTCAGTTGCAATAATGGCACACTTTGCACTTTAATCAAACAATGAATGTTATAAGTACTTAAGTAAGAAATACAATTGTATATGAATTTTACATACGAATACTTTCGTGTACATTATTCGCTGTTGCCTCGTTTGTTTTCTTTTGTAAGGACCCGCAGGTTCTATCTTCTGTTGGTATGCCTGTCTTACATCGACAAAAGGCTTTTGAGCTTTCCGGGTCTCTAACTGGTTGGCAAACCGTCTCGGAAGTGCAGGAAGTTTCATCGGCTGGATTGCATAGAGCTCCAACTAAGCCCCTGCATTTATGAAAGGTACTGCTGTACTCATGAAATTCTGGACAGCCACATTTTCCATTTTGGCAAGTTAAGCCTGCAACCTTGTCACATTCGCCGGATCCTGTGCAGCTCCCTCCATAAGCTTTCATGCACAATCCACCCGTGGATTCGATGAATCCTGGCATGCACAAACATTCATATAATATCCCGTAGGTGTGTACACAGACGGCGTTTTCAGTGCAATTAAATTCCTGGGCAACTTCGTTTACCGCCTCGTTGCAGGGGCCTTGAGAGTAGCTGATGCACTCCTGGCTGGTCGAATTGTAGTACTGATGAGCGGCAAAAGGGCAAGCACATCTGGCTTCTACGCAGATATATTCGGAGTTGCAAGGTTGAATGCTGTCACAGTATGTTCCATGAGCCTGACCTCCCATGCCGGACCCAAATTGGGAACTGAGTGTGAACAAAAGCAGTGCAAGAATTAGTGCAATTTTATTGCTTTCCATTTTCTATTTTCTTTTGAGTTTCAGTTAAAGAAAATAAAAGCTGACAGTAGGTATAATCAATTACTATAAAAATGGTTTAAAAAGTAAAAATGTTGCATTGAGCAATGTACCTGAATACGAATTTCTGGTAAAGCAGCAGCGAATAATAGTAGCAGCAGAAAACAGTAGGCAGTTTAGGGATAATGATAACTAATAATCCTCTGCTGTCATTCATTGATAAAAAGATTTATCCTTTCTTCAATAACATTCATTAAGCATATGTTGGTGAGTACTAAACTTCGACAAGGTAGCAATGTTCCTCTCCAGCAGATCTATAGCTACTACATATACCATTACTGGGTATTCATATACCGCTTGCCCATCTTTGATGTGAGGATGACAATGTCAAACTTTTAGAAACCCCATGGTGGAGATTGAAAAAGTTCACTTCGCATTATTAACCAAATGTTATGTAACTTTTAATGTCAGTTTATTTGAACACAATATAAAAGCATTGCGTGCGATTTCCACAAAAAATACTCAGGCTCTTGTTAGAGCTACAATGAAAAATTGTTTAAAACGAATGAAATGTTCATATTTTAAAGCTTTATTTCGTGCAAACCAACTGTGGGTTGGGGCCTTTTGTTTCCTTCCATGCTATATCTGAACTTCGTTTTTGTGCAGTATTTTGGAAAGTGTTAGTTATTCGAGACTGAAGTGTAGTCTCAGCTAGTCACAAAAACAACTTTCTTCTTAAGGACCTGACAATGTGGACGATAATAAACTTAGCTTTGCTACTGGCTTGTCTTGTAGACTGCCAGCTATTAGGAGGAGACGGAGTCGAAACATTATATTCTACAAGTGCTCCAGACACAGGAAAAAATTCTCCGACGCCAGGTAGAGCATCATACAATCAATCGTGTGACGATGGCGTTCGATGCGACAGTCGGGCTTCGTTAGTATGCAAAGATAAGCTATGTAAGTGCCTTCAGCCAGACCAAATGTCATACAATAGTAACAGTAACAAGTGCTTA
>JAHZND010004460.1:0-14302 GCA_027744115.1 Acrocyrtus sp. NNG-2020 | reverse complement strand
TGAAGGACTTGATATTAACAAGCTATGGCTACCTGATTTGATTAAATTAATTTAAAGTTTAATATAATTAATTTTTTGAATTTTTGAATTTAAATACCAGAGAAATTTCTTTCGTTTTTTATCATTCGTCGCACTTTGATAAAGTTTATGGAAAACAAACAAAAGCTTGTGCTAAGCTAAACTAATTTCTTCCTCAATTTACCAAAAAATATGACTAGTACAAGTTTTATATTGTTGCATGTAACCACTTGAATTCCGTCTTTCCTTATTTCGAATTTAATTAGATAGGTTATGGCAGATTCAAAATTTTGTTGTGCTGAAAATGGAGGTCATTAGGTCGAAATTTGGTCTATGTTTACCAAATATGGATAGTTTTTGGAGAAGCCGGTTTGTAAAGACGAATGAAAAGAGATTTATTTCCAAAATTTAGCTTCTGGTTGGAAATTAACCAGAATTTTTAAATTTAAATATAGTTGAAGTATTGAAACACTTTGTGTTACTAAAAATTGCTTAATTCTAAAAAAAGTAATAGTATAATAGTACTAGTAAAAGAAGTATTTAACGCTTTGTAGATGGCGAAGACATATGGCTGTTATGGTACCAAAAAGGACGTTTGTGCATAATTTAAAACAATTAAACTTTAATTCTTTATTTCAAAAAATAATCAAACCAGGTCAAATTACAAAAAAATCTAATCATCCAGATTAACTCATCCAGTTCCAAATGGAGTCCACGCTCAAACCAGGCCATCCGTCCTTGCCTTTTTCCTCCGTTTCATTGTTTCTCTATCTTCTTCGGTCAGTCCTTGCTGCTTATTTGCGCCCTTCAACTTATCAGCCTCTATCGACTGAAAAAAAAAGATTTCATAAATCTAATTATGGATAAAGTTGTGAGCGTGGACCAAATGTAAGTAATATTAGGATGTGCTTACAGCAAGAAAGCCTACTACCAGCATCACCAGCAGGGCCAACCTAATCCAATAGAAATCCATGACGAAATAGTTACTCACAATTAGTATGGGAGCAGAATTTATAATAAAAGCTATTATTTTTACTCAAGTATTCGTTTTCTCTTAAGCGACGACGTTGCAAAACTCAAATAGCCTGAGTAAGCAGCGAGTTGTGACTAACGAAAATCCAACTGCTAAAAGTTAAGGAAGTCGGGCCATAAAGTCGAGGAAATGCGTAACAGCACCAACATTAAACGAGGATTTATAGCCTACTAAATTTATTATCATTACTCTTAACGGGAACTACAATACGCAATAAAATATCTTAATTTTATTTTGCCTCTTCATACTAACTAGTTGCAAATGGATGTGCGCATGCGCATTATTGTGAGGATATGGAGCTGTATCTATGCTTATCCTCATATTACAATAGGAACAGGGAATACGATGTCACTAGTCCCAAGAACTGAAATTTAATATATCATTTTATGATTCGTTGACTAACGTTTCTAAGACATTCCATAAAGCTGTGCTACCACAAACCCTTATTATGAAACCGCTATCGACGTAAAACTGATCCTGACCGACTCCAATTGGTCGTATTGTCAGCTCTTCAAGGACGTTACTAACAGATATTTCTCTCCTTTAATAGGGCTTTGCATAAAACTGTGCTACCACAAACCCTTATTATGAAACCGCTATCGACGTAAAACTGATCCTGACCGACTCCAATTGGTCGTATTGTCAGCTCTTCAAGGACGTTACTAACAGATATTTCTCTCCCTGAAGGCAGTAGGGCTAGACCAGAAGGGAAAGTATTTATGATCCAAATTTTCATCTTTGCGTTCTGAAACGAAAATGTTTTTAAAATGAGAAACACGGGCAATGTATCAGTAACAATTATATTGTACAATATACGATTGCGCATGCATGATTTTTACCACAGTTGAAGCTTTAACTGCCGCAGCGTATGTGATGCTGGCAATAAGCAGTCGAAAAATAAGGAGAAAGTATGCAATACTCATCGAATTTTGCGCTGCCACTTTTGTCATTACGTATCCACCCAGGAGTAGACACTGAACGTGATACAATATTAACATGCAACCAAAGGTATCAGTAATAGACTCTGACGTGGATTGGATGTCTCGGAATTTACTCCAAATTTGGTTAGGTGAAGCCACGCTGTCATTCTTAAGGTCTTTCGTCAGTGTTAACGCCTTCTGCAGCATTATACAAACT
Organism: Acrocyrtus sp. NNG-2020; assembly: GCA_027744115.1. Lineage (NCBI taxonomy): Eukaryota > Metazoa > Arthropoda > Collembola > Entomobryomorpha > Entomobryidae > Acrocyrtus > Acrocyrtus sp. NNG-2020. Next base: position 12,114 of record JAHZND010004460.1, on the reverse strand, counting down.
GCAAAGAAGATTACGTATCTTACAGCGGCGTCGAATAAAACTGCGCAGAACACAACCAAAGTTCCTATTAGTCCAATTGAAATCGTGGTTGTCGTTAGATTTTTGCCAAACCATTGATGTATTTGATCGTCAATGGTTAAGTTTCCATGCTGTGTGCTTCCAAATACCATTATCGTGCTAACCAGATTCTCCGATCTTGCAAGGAGCAGTTCAGACAACGACCAATTGTACACGGACTGTTCCGAAAAAAATGCTACCGTGAAGGCCTCTTGGAGTGTCATGATGTATGCTAGATATGGGACACTCTGAGCCTACAAAAGACAAAAACCCGGAAAATAAGGTAAGATTATAGAATGTGGATGCCCTCCCAACAACCTTAAACCAATCACACACTTTTGTGGCTGCACACATGTTATAGCTCAAGTCAAAACTCTTTGACTCAACCCAGCTGACATTTATACGGGATTTAAACTATTAGAACTCAATTTTAACTGCCTTGCTCATTTCACTTACCGGATAATTTTAAAATAGTTGCAAACCAAATTTGCAGAGGTCATTTACTGCCATTTCTTGTCGTATCAGCTATGTAAATTTGAATGTATTTAAATGGGCGGAGGTCAAAGTTCATTTATACAGTAAACCGACTTCAGATTCGTAATCTACGGGTCGAGTTTGGTTATGTTCTATATTTTGTTTGGAGGGACGCGGAACCTAAAAAAGTTCCCTCGTTAGTAAAAGTCACCTTTAACAAGCTATCTTCGAAAGTCGCTAATTTTGAATTCAGTTGTAACGTGAGCGGGAGTGTGGGCCAGTAAAACCAAAAAATAAAGCGAACTGTTTAAACATTAGCAATAACATTAAAATATTGCTATTCTTTCTCATGACGGTTACATTTTCATTAGTATTAAAATAAACCTATCAAATTAAAATTCTCTGACGTAAAATCAAGAATGTTTATTGAACTAACCAGCCAATGATGATCTCGCCTTGTTGAATTTTGCGGGTTTGTAGCTATCTGTGCCAGCTGTTCTGAATGCATACCAGTCAACCAAAAAAACAATACTCGGGTAGCTCCCTGGATGATAAAGTAGGACAATGTCAAAAAGTGAACAACGTCACGAGCATTTTCATCTGAATAACGAGTTGTCAGCCATCTTACAGCCACAAAAGTTTGCATCAGTGATAATAGTGCTGTAGTCCACCACACCAGCTAAATCATTAACATAGTAATGAATTGTCGCTTTTTGGTACAAAGATCTGTTTTTTGCATTCTGTCATATCAATACAAAGTTCATTGAATTCATGTTACCTTTCTTAAGAAAGTCGTCCATAATTGCTGCGCAGAGGAGTTAGTACTATGAGGCCTTCTGCAGAAACAATCCCAGCTAATGAGCCTGCAGTATTCTGCTAACATTTTGAGTACCTTATCACTGAATTCAATTAACTGAAAGCACAACCGAATGGTGACATTTTTGAACAGCCAACTAGTAAAATCATCCAAACTTTAAAAGCAACTCAAACTATTGACCCTAAAGAAGAATAAGTTACTGTTACTGGGCTACCATTTCCATGTTATGGCATCTTAACTGGGCTATTTTTTGTAATCCTAACTATGTGTCATGGAGCCCGAAAGCAAAAATGATATAATCTCGGAAATGGCACTTTTGTATGTTTGGCTGAGAAAAAAAGCCCAGCAACCAAATCTTACCGGATACTACTCTTTGTTTTCCGTAAAATACAACTTTATCCAAGTTTTTAAGGAGAATTGTAGTGTAAGATTAGGTATCAGTATGTAACCTGCTTTGCTTAATAAGATTGTTGCAAAGTGGTAAAATGCAAGGAAAGGAAAATGCAGCTTCTGTTTATCATGGAATGTCCACGTCAAATAACCTTTGCGTGGCTTACATTGCATTGGTGAATGTATTTTCAATGATGGTTAGCCCGGGCATTATCCAAGTTTTCAAGTCCTCGGATTGTTTACTGTGGGGAAAACAACGAACAGTGAAGGGTATATACGGAAGTTAATGATAAAATCCGAGAAGGGTGCATCCTTGTAAACAAAGTACTACGACGGTAGCATGCAATAGCAAAACAACTTTGTGAGCGTACATTCCTAAGATGGCAACCGGCAAAAAACAAGAAGTGGAAAATCCGTTACTTTCCATTTATGTCCATTTACCAGACCATCTATTTTTATGGTGGTCAAAAATGGAAAAGTGGAAAAAACTTTTTCTCACGAATAATTAACATTTAAAGAAATATTAAACTGTAGGGAAACTTATAATGTCCTACACTTCGATTTCTGTATCTCTATCACTCTTATTGTGTCCTCTAAGGACAGATAAAAGACGCATTTGCGAGGCAACTTTGTGCATGTAATGCACTGGACAGCACGGTCAGCAATCATATTTACAAAAACATCACTTTTAAGGGTAAACTACTTTTATAAGTTATTAGTGATGCCACAGTGGATTGATAGGAGTCCTATCAATCCACTGTAGTGATGCTTTTCTATTATTATGTGACCGTAAAGCAATTAATTACTGAAAACAGACACTAAAAGTGCATGTCAACCTATATGGAAGCATTTTATTTTCCAATATTTTCCACTTTTCCGTTATTTTCCACGGACATGGAATATAATATTGTAAACCATGAGAAATTACCATCCTTGGTGCATTCCTTCCGTTTTTTATACGTTTGTGATGAGTGTCTGTCAATGATTCCATCGAGGCGGAAAATGGTATTAAAATTAAAACTTTCTCCCATAGCAGAGGCGTCCTGCTGTGAGTACCTGTTCTCCTTTTATCCGTAGCAAGTATTAGGTTTAATGTCTACAGCTTATTTTAACTACGTCACAATAAAGATATTTTGGGCTAACAAAAATAAGGTAATATTTTCAAGATAACTTTTCGATAATGTTTGATGTTCCTTTCAGGAAGTAGATAAAAAGTAGTTATACTTTACAACTGGGACACCTGGCATATTATTGTTCCAGGATAATTTAACATGCCAAGGTTTGTTTGCTTCTGAATTAAAGTTGAATAATGGCTTTAGTCCATTATTAATTTTCATGCAACTATAGTAATGCAACGTATGACTATGCTTTGATAAAATGTTGAGAGGCATTGGCCTGAGATACCTAATTTTCCTAATTGTAATGTAGTAACAGCTTCTGTCAATAAATTGTTTCTTCTATATTAGTTAATCAATACCTCGCATGTTTCATATTGGATGGTCTTTAGTTTTGTTAGCAAAGATGTGATCATCAATAGAGCATTTTAATCTTGTTTTATGCATATAGTGTACCGCTACACTAAAATAGTTCATTCACTAATATTTTGTAGTTGCAGTTTAGATGTTTAAGAAAGGAAGGAAAATAGAACCCGAAAAATAAATCCACAATGCCAATTAATAACTTTTTAGAATAGAAAGAAAATTATTTTTGTATAGCTCTGTAAGATTTTAATGAAAAACGGATATTATTATAACAAAAACATAAAACCTATTTTACTTTTACATTGCTTTAAAAATCTAATTAAAGTCGGCATTTATTTGACTTTGAATTTAAATTTTTCAGAATGAGTTTCTTATTTATTACCTATTATGATTTATTTTTCTATGATGGGAAAATGGAAAAATTAAATTTTAATTTTAGCTTAAATTGTATTTTAATCGGCTGAACGTGTTTTTGTGCTTCTGCTGTATTCAATTTTACATGAGTCGCTTCCCTTTCCGGTAAATTGATCTTCCGGGTTTTCAATATTCCGAGTGGGGCATTTGTCACTTTGGGTAGAACAAATTCTCAGTCAGTGTTTGATGGAAATCATAGGAAATTTTAAGGTTAAAGAAAATGATTGGCATGATTGGCAGCATGTAGCGTCTATGTGGAAAAGAAAGTTGCTTGCAGGAGTGTTGAAGGCGTTCGTGTTTGTGCTCACCGCTATCTCCGTCCTATCTGCGACATTCCTCTTTATTTTCAAGTTGGACCCATTTATCTACACATTTTCAAAATATCTTTCATCTGCCTCCCCCTCCGCCATATTTCACCTCCGAGTATTCTTTGTAGTTATTTCCTGCTTTGAAGTGTCTCGCTATTGCACCCTTCTCATTGAATGCCACGCCATAACTTTAGAATTGGGTTTGAGGGTCAGTGCAGCCGCTCACATCTGGTCCCGAAATGAACAAAGCTTGCTCCTCTTTCTCAGAGCTTATCATGCTTACCCACTCATTAAGCAGATTGGGTCGCAGTCCCTGTTTAAGGTCACAGGGGCCTTTATGGGGATTGGGAAGATCACATTTGTGATGAGCAATATCATCACGTTTAACTGGTATGACACCCTTCCACTCCCCATTTACCTTTGCACTGCTGCCGTTTCTGTTATTTGCATGTTTTGTGTAACCTTTCTCCTTCCTTTGGTCATTCGAATACACACTCTGAGTGACGACATGCTGAGGAAATGTTGCAGAGATGTAATGCTAACACGTAGAATTGGGCACATGTCTTCTCGACAAGAGAGAGAAGCTCAGATCAAGACGTTGGAATATTTTCGTCCCTTCTCCGCTTGGTGCGGGCCGTTCTTTCCTCTCAATAGGGGTCGGATCTGACGTACATCTACTCTATCAATCAGAGAACAGTGGACGGGCTGATGATGAGCATGTTCAACACTTAATCTACTAATCATTAAAATAAGCTTAAATGAAAAAGTGAATTCTTACTTTTTGTTAATTGGCTTAATTTTGTTAAATAATAATAAAAAATTTACTAATTGTTAATCACATCATAATTGTTAATACGCTTTGTCCAAGGTAATAATAAAACTCCGCGTTAAACCGAAGAAAAAAACATTCATAATATTTATATCAGGTGATATTAAATTATTTGACTAGAAAAATATTAGATTTTGGACAATTTGAGGTAGAGAGGCAGAGGGTCTCAGGTTGGAAAAGAAAAGGCTAAAGGAAAACTAATTTTTAAAAATTGGTTTCACGCAACTAACTTTAAGTATTATTTTACGAAATTTGTTCAGGAAAAAAAGTTTTATGTAAGACTGGTCCATATGCGATGCCCACCGACTAGTCATAACGAAATGAAAATATTATTTATATTTCCAATCTAAACAGCAGATATATAATGCATTGCTTTGAAAATCGCATTGCTTTCATTTCGCTGTTGGATTTGGCTAGATATGGCCACTTCAAAAACCTAACGGATGACATTTTTGTTTTGTGGTCTTATATGAACCAAGTAAATTGGAATTAGTCAATTAATTCTGTATTAGGAAAAAATCCAATTTATTATTTCAGATTTAATTAAATTGCTTCATTTGAAAAGAGTTAGCCAAGCAATATCTTTAAAAGTGATTTAGTTTAATGTCGACTTTGTTTTCTACTTCCATTTTCCTATTTTTACTACTAGTTTCTCCGTTTTCGTTGGCATTGGCAAAACAAGCCAGCTTTATTTTTTAAAGTCATTTCTAAAAAAAAGAAACTTTGCCTTGTGGTCAATGCTTGTGAAAATGCCACCTTTAAAATATTTATCTATTTTTGGGACAATTGCAGAAAAGTGTATTTTATCCTTCGCCAGCCGCTTGAGCTCAAATTTTAGTGAAGAGAACACACAACAAATCTGTGCCGTAGAGGCACTTCAACTTTACGAATGGGTTTTTTCCGCTCTCAATAAAATCAGCTCGATTGTGCTTGAGTGGAACTCTGAGAGCTGTTCCTTTGCAACGTCAGGTAGAAAAAGTTCAAAATACTGGATATGGTACCTCAATATATTCTTTGTCTCAGGAGTGGTCGGCTTCGGTTCCTGTGTAGACGTGGTCATGCACCACAGCCAGGTCTCAAAGTCCCTTTTCGTGGTTTCCTGCATACTCGGTCTGATCTCAATGCTCACCTGGGGATCCGCTCTAGTTATGATTGCGGACGTGACTGAAACTGTGGAGCTATTCACTTGCCTTAGAGTTGCGCTAAATGAAATGGGTATCCAGACATGCACGATTTGTGGCTAAAATTCGATGCTTTGCATTATTTGCACCTGCTCTCGTAATTTTATTTTTTAGATAGAAGAATTGCAAGGGAGGAGAACGACAGAAGGGTCACGCTGCAACGTAGAAATGTCACTGTACTCACTACTTAGGACTGGTCCTAATTTTATTTTGCATATCGTTTCTACTTGCCCCTTTTATTCTCTTGAGTGACCTGGATCCCTTCATCTATACATTTCCGAAATATCTCCCCTTCGCCCCACCAAAACTAATAATTGTGCTGAGATGGGTATTTGGAGTTGTTTGCTGTTTCGAAGCTGCTCGCTACCATGTCATCTTTATTGCGGTACTTGTACTCTTGGTGGAAATTTGGACACGTTGCCTTGTCGCTGCTGTACAGTTGCTGGGCGACAGGAGAAATGTGCAGCTAATTATAGGCTACTGCTCCTCATTCCATGTCATCAGTGAGCTGGCGAAGCAATCTCCTTATCAAATTACGGGGATGCTGATGGGAGTCGGGATGCTCGAACTTGTGATGAGCAACATTATCACGCTCAGCTTTTACAAAAGTCTCCCGCTCATTGTCTACTGGATCGGACCAGCTATCTCTTTGATTGGTGCATTTTGCATATTCGTTCTCATCCCCCAGGCTATTGCGATTTACATTCGGAGTGAGACCCTCCTCCGAAAACTACACACGGCTATAAATTTGTCGCCAAAATGTGGTGACAATATTTTGGTTTGTGTTCGAGAGAAAAAAGCTCAACTGAAGATGCTGAAAGCATTTCGTCCACTTGCTGTTTGGTGCCCATTCTTTCCTCTGAAGAGGGGCTCGGACCTGACATACGCGTACTGGATTAACCAGAGGACTTTGGAGGGACTCATGCTCAAAATGTTTTGCACTTGAGCTCATCTTAAAGTTGTTTTAATTAAGGTACAATTGCTAAAAGAATATTTTGCTACTTGTACAATAAAAGCACCATCTAGATATTAAGATTTTTTGACATTTAAAAAATATTTTGCAAAATATGAGATCAAGATGAATTTTGAGCCTGTTAGTGTTTAGAATTAATCAGCTAGAAAAAATAACAAAAATTAGCCAGATCGATACAGAAAAAGTGATAAGGTAAGTAAGCATTGGGTAAAAATGAAATCGCAGAGGCCACAATACGCAACATATACACTTTTAATCTCCTCTCAACTCTCACTTTGCACTTTACACTGAAACAGACGACCCAATGGACGAGAATTTCACAAATATTAAAGATCTGCTACAGATACATATATTTCAAAGTGGTACTTTATTCCTGTAATCAATCAACTTGATAATATTATCTCATTTTAAATATAATGCTTAAAATTTTATAATTTACAGACGAAAAAACGAACCAAAATATGTATCTCGTATCCATGATGTAGATAAATCATGATGAATATAATTCTTATCTCGATTGTATATGGCATAACTGCCAGTATTACTGGGCGCTATCTTATCTGACAATAAAGCGAATCATTTACACTCGTTCAATGGACGTATCACGAGCACTCGTTCTGCTGGACGTTGGACTCGTTGCCATTTTTGAGAAAAGAATGGATAAGGTGGCTGCTGCTCCAGTCATCTGCTTTTTGTTTTGATTGCTCGTACTCTGAGCACCTCAGTGCAGTGAAATTTATGCGAAAACCGCAAAATATTATTTTTACATGATTTAACTACTGAAATGTAATACCTAGCAAATTACAATTTTGTTTATAAAAGTTAATCAGAAAATTTTAATAGTCAGGAACTTTAGCGATTGAATCATGAACGAACGGGAACTAGATTTTATCTGCTGCAACCTCCCAAAACTAATTACTCTGACAAGATGTAATGCCCAACTTTTCGCGGAACTTCTTTCAAATGGGCTTCTCCAGGAAGAGGAAATTGAGGAAATTGTAGGAAACAATTGCAAGAATAGCTTTTAAAATTAATTATGTTTGTAATTATTAATTATATAATTGATTTTTTTCAATTTTGTTAGGACTCGAAAAAAAACACAGGGAGAGAAAGCTACAAAACTTTATGAAATTGCTAAAACAAAATCGAATGGCTATAAACTGCTTGTGGATGGATTGGAAAAGACTAGCCAAACTGGGGCTACTCACGTTCTTGGAAGTCTTTTGCCTAAGGATAGCAATAACAGCAAGGGTGTCACAAAATAATAATTAATTTAATTTATAATTTAGAAAAAAAATTTCATTTCGTTTAACTTTGGCTACTAACAAAGAAAGGATATTTACTTTTTTTGTATTTACAAATTACAGACGAGCTGGAGGAACAGCCAGAAAACCAGTTTGCAAAGCCTCCATTTGCTCTCCAAGAATTCCTGGACATTTCCACGCAAAATACAAAAATTGTGTTTATCCTAATTAGCCCGGATGTGGATGTGACGCGTCAGAAAATTAAAGAAACTGTCGACGGCAGTAAGGAAATCATCTTTGAAAATTTTATGAAGCTCACCGCAAGCACCTCTTTAAAGGATGCAAAGGAACTTTATTATGTAGTGGCCAAGGGGCAGCGAGAAGTGACAAGGTTAGCTACGAAATGCAAGAATTTAAACAAAAAAGCAATTATTGTGGTAGACGAAGCAATTAAGCTTGAGGAAAAGCCTTCGCTATCTAAAATAATACAAATTGGACGTGATGGAATGACCTGGGACGAGCTGGAATATACTTATCAGTGCACTCTTCAGGACGACCTGGAGCAACTCCTCAAGATGGAAATTGAGCATGCGACTCTGAACGAAGTGATGCATGGCCAAGTCCTTCTGGATTTAATGAAAGGGAAATGTCCAAAACTTTTGAATGATACACTTCCCGCAAAGCCGCCCTACTATGTGAGCAGATCACTTCTGTCCAGAAAGGTCATCTCAATGAAAATATTTGAAGAGATAACAACGTCAAAATGCTCGCACATCTTTCTTTTTTCTGGGCTGACCCGCCCCCAACTCAGCAACCTCGTTAAGACAGCGACCACCGAAAACTCCAGCAACGTGATACTCTCTAATAAAGTAGGCTACTTCCGATTTATCGTGCTGGATAGTCCTGCTCATTTTAACAAAATAGCAGAAAAAGCAAAGGAGCCCGTCCACTGGCTGTCCATGAAAAAGGACGAAGTTTTGGAGTGGGTGCAGTCCATTAGAGGCGTTGAGCTGCTTCAAAAGTTTGTAGCCGCGGAATCCAAACAAAAATCGTTAAGGGAAAAGGACTTTTTTGAAGAACTGGAGCCAGGCAGCAGCGCACCTATCTGCATAGTAGATAGCCCAGGGATGGGAAAAACAGTTTTGTTGTCGGAAATTGGGAGGGAGCTGAAGAGAAAGTGTCCTGACATAATTTTCTTGAGGATGGCTACATTTATCAATGATATCCTTCAGCAGACAAATATTAATTCGGAAATGGGGAGAGCAATCAAGGATGCAGTGAAAAAGCTGGCGTGTGGGTCCGAGTTGGGAAAAGTGTATCTTGAAAACAGACTTGATGGTGAAGGGGAGGAGCAAAGTGGACCTCGGATGGAACTTTTGCTGGACGGACTTGACGAAGTTAACTTCCAAGAAAAGGCGCTTGCCGAAGAAGTCTTGAAAAAAATTCAGTCATCATTCAAAACTGTCCGCATTTGGGTGACTTCCCGTCCCCATCTTCTCCATGATTTAGAAATCACTTTAAAAACTCTGGGCTATAATATTTTGCCATTGTCCGAAGTCGACCAACTCAACCTTTTAACTTCATACTGGAACTCTGAGTCAATAACGAATCCAGATAAAGTAAAACTTAGCGAGTTTGCTGAATGCTGTCTAAAAACACTCCGCTCAACGCAGAGGGCAAGCGCCGCACGAACGGAAATTGCTGGGATCCCTTTGCAGTGCTACCTTATTGGGGAGGTTTACAAGGAGCAAGCAAAAATTTACGTGGAAACTCCTTCTCCACCAGACCCATCCGTTCAATTGACACAATGATGGAAGAACCCTTCTCCATTATGCTGCTCGTAGTCCTTGTGTAATTTGGAATTATTTGCAAAATAATTTAAATATTAATTTTTAGCTTTTTTTAAATCCTCACTTTTTGTTACAGGGAAGGACGCTGAGATAATGAAATTAATAAAGTCACTTGTGGACAACGGAGTGAGCGTGAATGCAGTGGACTGCAAAGGAAAGTCAGCTCTCATGGCGGCGGTTAGGTCTGGGAAAAGTCTGGACCGCGTGAAGCTGCTCGTCCAGCTGGGGGCGGACTGGAAAAAAGTGGACAGTCAAAATTCAACCATAATTGCACTGGCTACGGAATGCAATACATTTGAAGTCCTGGAGTACTTCCTGGACCTTGGAGGAGTGGATGTGAACAAATCTGACAATGACGGCAACACCCCGCTTCATTGTATTTTAAGAGACTTTTATACGGAACAGATCATTGAAAAAGTTAAATTGTTGCTTGACTATGGAGCGATCCCAAACGCCAGAAACAAAAATGACGAGACACCTTCTGTCCTCGCAATCAAGAACTATCGCAATAACTGGAGATTAGACGATTTGAAGAAACTCCTTCCATTTTCCATTTCCCTCCGACCAACAGCAGCAAGGCAGTTGTCGGGGTAGTAGCATTTCGAAGGGCTACTAACACTGACAAAAGAAACCTGCAAAAATGTTTTTGCAAAATGCCATGCATAAAAATGTCACGCTTAATACAATTATTTTTGATGTGATTAATACACCAAAAAACGTTCTAGTGCACAAAACACTATCATGGCTACTGTCTACAAAAAATAAATCTAAATTTAGCTTTTTTTACTAAAACTACTTTGTTTTAAAATAAGAGACTGCAACTAAATTAGTTACCTAAACTAAAACTAATTTTAAATCTTTCCATGAGCAATTGCTGAAGTTGGAAGATTCTCCCTGTAATATGTGTGGACTCGATATGAGCGGATTTCCGAACGACCATTTTGCTTATCAGCTATGTTAGCCTCGACAATCTCCAGCTTTGGAAACTCCTGCCAGATGTTAGATTGGAATAGGTCGTGATACATTCCGTGCACTTTCAAAACATCTCTTTGGAGCAACTGATGGCCCTTTTTGCAGTGCTCAATTTGAAGATGAAGCTTCTCCAAGGTGCTCCTTAACGGAAGAAGGAAGTCAAAGGATGCTACATTTGGAATCGACATTTGAAGTTCCTTTAATTGCGGAAGGTTCGGCCTGTGCGTGTGAGAGATTTCCAAAATACTCTTTTTATTCTTGGATTTGGTCGCCTTTGGAAAGGCAATGGTCAGCTTATTCAGAGTAGAGCCAAATTTTGCTTCCACTAAGGTCAAAATAAAGTCCCATGCAGGCCAATCGGAATTTTTGCTCTTATCGCAGTTAAAGTCAGCATGGTTGTGTAAGTCAAGAGTACGGAGTGGCCAGTTTTTACAAGTTTCGAAGTGATGATAATCCTCAAGGGACCTCACAGAGATGTGTAATTCTTTAAGGGCTTCTCCAGGAATTAATTCCAAGTTGAAGGAACGAAGCGGATCTGGAGAGTGCTGGCGTGTAATGTTCAATCCTTCCAAATCACCAACTTTTCCGATAAGCTCGTTAAACACAGGAGCTGGAACGTCATAAGTCTGAAGGACCTTCACATTTCCTAGTGTCGGCATAGGATGCATTTCAATGAGGGCTTCCAGATCCTGTCCCTGATTTTCACCGATTTCACTGGAGCGGTAGCAAAGACATAAAGTCTTCAGTTGTGGCATCAAACTAATCCAGTTCTGCACTTGAGTATACCATGTAAGGGAAGATAAGCCCAAACTGATGTCAATTTCGCAGTGCCACAAGTGTGTTCCATATTTGTGGAGAAGTGAGTCCATCGCCCCTCGCCACTCTTCCCAATACTCACGCAACTCCTCGTCAGAAGGTCTCATAAACACCGGGGAATTGAGACAACTGTCGGTAATCTCTATTCTTCGTGATAGGAACGGATTCCGGCTAGGAGGATGGGAAGAATTTGCTTCCTCAAGGAAATCTTTAAGACCCAGGAAATTGGACCAGTCGCAACGATCTTCCTGCCACCGCTGATGAATGTAAAGGTGGTACTCGTAGTCATCCTGCTCATGTTTCTTATG
>JAHZND010004459.1:0-33660 GCA_027744115.1 Acrocyrtus sp. NNG-2020 | reverse complement strand
TAATTTTATGATGTCTAGATGGCTTTTCAAATCGGAGTGGAAGAATTAATAAGTGGGAAGGTTGAAACTTGAAATGGAAAAAGAGTATAAGAATTTACGTGACGTGGACAAGCAAAAATGTTCTAGCTATTATTATTCCTAAACTTCCTTCAAGTTCACAAGTACAAAACGCTCTTGGGAGAGAAGAGAACAAGAGAAGAGCTGCGAAATTACATACCCGTAACCTATAACAGGAACATGCCAAGGAAAAGACTTTTTTAAAAAAAAATATTTCGAACACGATTATTATAATTTTGCTTGTCTGATATGACTATGACACGGAGAATGGATTCCGTAATATAAATTGTGTTTCCTGGAAGGAGACTATAAAAAAGTGAAATTCAAATGAAGCATTTAAACTTTATGCTTGCTACCCATTTTGTTCTTTTAGACTTTGCTGTTTTGTCACTCTGATGGGTCTTCTGGGCTTGTTACCGCTGAGAAGCTTTTCTAAGGAAAAAAAAGGAACTGTTCTGGCGTACCGTGAGCGAGCTTCAGTGACGACATCCCAGCATTTTTCTACGTGAACTGAAACACGAAAGAGCTCTAATCTGTGCTAATATTTAATATTGAAATCTACGGCAAAATCTGGTGCTTTTTTAAAGTGAGGCTAGAAGTGTAAGTGGAGAGTTTTCTATTATTCTGGCACTGCATGCCATGCACTAATAGAGTCTGCAAACTGTGGACAGTGCAAACAGGAAAAACTATTAAACGTAACATTTTACGCAGACATGACAGGCATTCCATAATGCACAACTGAAGTACAAAAAAACAAACGCTAAGAGCACCAACAGCACCAACGGAAGCAGGTGTGCATGAAATGATATTTTTTACAAAAACAGCAAAAATGTGTGGTAGCTTTATTGCAGGCTAATTGACAATTTATTAAAGAATTTTTCATTGAAAAAATGTAACGTGGTTTGGTGAGCTGAGTGCTGAAAGTCGGACTGCGACAGTGCTAAAATCCAGAAAGGACGCTTTAATACTAGTTTATACTTCAGGTGGTGATAAAAAAATGCTGCTGCTGAGAGTGGAAATGTGTGTGTACAGCTATCATCATAAACTATATTAATTAATCCTATTATTAGACTTACTTGCATGGTGGAAATACTGGAGGAGCACACTGCTTTAAGCGGAGTGAAGGTGACTCTTATTAAATTAAGCAATTTAAGTCAACAACAGACACTATGGCAGAACAGAAGTGAGGCTGAAAGGGGTCATGTAATAATGTCCACGTGGTTGTTCCACAGTGAATAAGAGTACCTGAGAAGGAAAGGGGAAAAGAGAGAAAAGAGAAAGCTCTCCTTCTCCAAAGATTGCTTTTTTTTCTGTTGGACATGTTGAAGTTTGGAAAGGGGGAACGAGCATCTCCTTTCCCTTTTATCCAGCTGGAACGGGAAGCGTACAAGGAAAAAACGTGAAAATAAAGCTAGATTTACAACTGGTTGCTACACCAGAGCACGTATACCTCTCTAGGCAACGATATCTTCATCGTCATAAAGATGGCTGTAGGGCTTCTCACGGCTCGGCGTTCCTATTCACTGTTCTAATCATCACTTGTGGTTCCCCATTATAAAAGATAAATCTGACCTAGTCACTTTGTGTCCGAGAAAAAGATAAAGTTCATATATATTTTCCTTTTAAGAAAAAAAAATGTATCTACCGTTGCGGCGGAAGTTTTTAGGTAGTGTTCATTCGAGTGAAAGTTGAAGGTTTGTGGAACGTTTTTTTTTTAAAAAAAAAGGGATAAAAGAGTAGGAAAAAAATTCTTAATTCGTGATCATCATGACTCGCTGCTACCTGAAGCGCTCAGCAAAAACGGCTGTAGCTTTAATGGTCGCTTTTATTATGGTCCTTGCCATGGTGGATACTCGCAACCGCTACAATAATTTCATGATGTCCATCGAGTCGTCCGTCTCATATCCTCCAAGCGAGCTTGGGGTAAAGCGAGGAGACCTTATCAGTTCCAAGAGACTGGGTTCTTCAAACTTAAATAAGACTGACACTCATCATCAACCTCGTTTCGAGTCCCCCCAAGGAGAAGGGGAAGGAAAGGGAGAGATTAGTAATGGCATTAGCAATGAAGTCTTTTTAACTGGAGGGGGACAGTTTCCTGCTGACAATGGATCTCTCACCGTGAGATTTTGGGATTTGGTCAATAGCTCAACGCGTGGCATAGCTACAAAGGGAATTTTCACGGAGACCACACAGCTTCCAAATTTATGGAGACCAGATGTATATAGCACAGACTTTCTACTGAGCCAGAGGGACGACGATCGCGTCCTGGCACAGCTTATTTGGGGAATGGAGGCGGCGAATTTAACGGAAAATAGTAAACTAGCTTCAAAGGTATGGCTTTAATGCCGAACGAAATTAAATAAAAATTATAATTTTGCCTCAAAATGAATTAGATGTAAAGAAACCATCGCAATTCCGTTGTACTATTGCCACAGATGAAGACAATTTACTTACCTGATTCGTTCCGCTGGTGGAGTAAAACAAAGTGGCGAAGTCCACACGTCCTGGAGGAAGAGGACTGCCCTGGAAATCCGGGCATTTTGCGAAAATGCGCATTTTCCCAGAGTCGAGATTCAATGGATGCGCTGATTACCGTTAGAGATGCTTTTCATACGAGAGATTTCAGTGTTCCCTCCAACGTGCTTCGTTTCTATTTCATGCTGGAGTCTCCAATTTTCTCACATGCCACACTAAGGCGGACTAATGATTTGATGGCAACGTTTTATCGTGGTTCAGATGTAAACACCCCGTATGGGAAATGGGTTTACTTTGATCCTTCCAACAGATTCAAAGATCAAGGTATGTGTGTATTTGATCTCCCAAGTAGTGCGTACTTTGTACACAATCTCCCCCTTCTTTTTTCACAACAGAACTCAATTTTATTTTGGTAAGCCTCGCGATTTCATTTTAGCCTTAATCCCCAACGTTCTCAATTTATTTCTGCAGAGAAAGATTATGCCAACGGGAAGAAGAAAATGGCGGCTATATTTACGTCCAACTGCCATCCCTGGAATAATCGAATGGGCTACGTGAGGGAGTTGCAGAAGCACGTTGAAGTAGATGTGTTTGGAGCATGTGGTCAGAAAAATTGTCCCCGATATAATCAGAAGGAGTGCTACGACATGCTGAAGCGAGATTATCGGTTTTATCTCTCTTTCGAAAATTCAAACTGTAAGGAAGGAAAATTAGTTTTTTTAAAAGAAAAGTTAGAGCTTTTTCTGTAAAAAGAAATCTAAACGGAAATGTGATGCTTTTGGGGCATTGTGAGAATCCCCTGCTGAGATCCATTTAATGAATGTTTCTTTCTTTTTGTTGGCGAATTTGTAGGTCGGGACTACGTCACCGAGAAATTATTCATGAACGCGTTCGAGTAAGTAGCCAAGGGAAGATGAATTTCTCATTATTCAGCTAGTGACAGGGTAACAGACATAACTAATAAAAGTTGTCCTTTACACGTACAGAAACGACGTCATTCCTATTGTTCTCGGCGCCCATCCAGATGACTACAAAGTAATGTGCCCGGAGAAATCTTACATTCATGTTGAAGACTTTCCCAGTCCAAAAGAGCTTGCCGACTACATGAAGCATTTGGCAGAGTCCCCAGAAGAGTACAACTCCTACTTCCGCTGGAAAGGAATGGGAAAGTTTGTTGATACGAATTTCTTCTGTAGAGTTTGTGCAATGGTCCACTACTCAGACATCGTGCCACCTCCGGAGAGAAAGGCTGACTATGCCTGGAATTCGGAGGCAGCAATTACCAACAAAATATGTTTACCTTCGGGAGCTTGGTATTGGAATCGGGCGAAAAGTGGAGCGCTCATTAAAACTAGGAAGAGAAGAAGTTAGCAACATTTTCGCAAATGATTTCCTTTACACTAAAAAAAACGGTGTGATCTGATCTGCGATGGCGCTCAACAGAAGCTATTTTATTCGTGTAGAGTACTACGCACAGTCCAGGAACTTTGACGTACACGTAAAAAAATCTCACTCACTTTATATCATCTCTCACACTTATCAATGTCGATATACGTACATTCGAGTCTAGAGGCAACCACACTGAATTCCAAGTTTCATAAAGACTAGCGAATTAGAAAACATATCTTGTTTTATCAGCAATTTTTCTATGAACTGATAGTCAATCAATAATAAAGTCTGTTTATTTCCGTTACAGTTTATACAATTTTTTGTTATTGCTACTGATAGTATGCAGCAAGCAGCAGTGATTTGTCTGTGTTACCCACGTTTAAGCTGGTTTAAGCTACACATTTTTTCAACTTCGTAAATTATGTTTTATATGATTTGTACAAGTTTGTGTAGCTTTAAAAAATCGTACATCAAGTTTATCGGAACGACTGCCGTGTAAGAAAAAAAAAACTTATTTATTGTAATTAGTGTAGCAGCGTCACTGTCCAAGTACTACATTAATGTCCAGTTAGTTATTTTGGGGCATTTCGAGTACTTATAACAAAATTATCTTGGTGTATCCTGTACTAGTCTGTTATAAAGAAAATAAATTTACTAATAAAACCAAGTCAATGAATTCAATAAAATCTTCAGTTATCCATCCACGGTTCGAGTTATTATCAATTATTTAAGACTTTATGCATGCAATCAGCATATCATATACACATTTATTATGTGATTTTGCAAGTAGCGCATAACTCACTGGTTACTTATCAGGAGCTTATCTGCTCACCAAATCGAAGATAAGGATTAACGCGAAACGGATCCAATCTAAAGAATGAATTTGTCATTTCAACTCCAGTCTTGCACTGGATTTACTGCAGAACGTATGCCAACCGCCAACGCTCTCGTTTTTTTTTCATCATGAAGGCGACATTCCTATTCTCATTTGCTACTGTACTGACGTCAATCCAAATTGCACTTTGTCAGGACGATCAAGATGCCCTGATTGATACGGGGGATGATCAGCTAGGGAAAATCCAAGGTTCCCATGCATGGGCAATGAAAGGAAAGGGTGTAGTTGGACGAAAGTATTATTTCTTCACTGGCATTCCTTACGCAAACCCAGAATCTTATACTAACGAAAATCGATTCAAGGTGAGCCATATTTACCGCAGCAATCAATCATGGTCAGTGTCAGGAAAATACCTTTTTAAAGAAAAAGTAGTAAATGGAAAGTTGATTTTTGTGCTGAAAATAGCCTTCCGAAGTTTGGGATGGGAGACTTCCAGATGACAATGGAACAGGTATTTTCTTTGCAGATCTGAGAAGAGGGGGCATCGTCTGCCCACAGAAGGGAGTTATAGATATTTCCTCGAGTGGGGACGGAAGCAAAGTAAACAATGAAACCGGAGATGGACTTTCACAAAATGGCGCACTTTATTCAGATCCATTCACTTTACTTAGGGCGTATAATAGTCGGACAGGAGTGAAACGAAGTAAAATGGATATTTCTGTTTCAAACTTGTGGGGTAGGGAAGAATGCTTGATATTAACTGTTAACACACCCAAGGTAAATAGTTATAGTAAATGACTCTTGCTATAAAATAAACAGCTCATATCATTTTGTATAGCTCTGAAACTACATAAACTTTTACTTTTATAGATTCCTCGGGGCGACTCAAAAGATTTACTTCCAGTTATATTCTTTATTCATGGGGTAGGTTAGCGCATTTTGCGTCCAATTTCATATTCTACACTGAATTATTTCCAAACCATAATTTAAGAAGATAAAACGCCTTCAGCACGACTCGAATTAAGTACTAACTACGCCCCATTTATTTATTTTTAGGGCGGATTTGATCAGTTCTGGGGCAATTTGTTCGGTACTATTTTCTCATTTATTCTTACTCATTTTCTCGTGATATTAATACGATAAAAAATTATTGAGGAAAATTTTTTAATCCCCTAGGTGGACAGCGTCTTTTGAATAGTGACGTTGTTCTAGTCTCCATGAATTACCGCTTGGGTGCTTTAGGTAACTGAAATATATAGATAGAAATGCATTCTATTTCATATTAAATGACCGAAATAAACAAGTATCTTCATTTAGCAAACTTCATTTTCATAAAAAGGCTCTCTAAATCTGGGAATTGATGATGCTCCTGGAAATGCTGCTGTGTATGACTGCATTACTGCCCTGAAGTGGATACAGAAGTACATTCATCATTTTGGAGGCGACAAAGGTAAGGTTACCGTCTCAGGTCAGTCGGCTGGGGCAGTTCTAGCAACAACTCTGTTCCTTAGTCCCCTCACCAAGGGACTCCTTCATGGCGCAATAGGCGATTCGGGTAGCGCTCTCAGTGTCTGGGCAAGTGAGAAAAATCCCATACAGGAAAGTTTGAAAGTAGTTGGGTTCACTTCCTGCAAAACCAAACTGCCCGAAGACGGCAAACTTCCGACTGATGAGGAAGCTCAGGAGATACGAGACTGCATGAAAAACTTGGACTTAGTAGAGTTGATAAATGCGAGAGGCAGATTTGGAGCAGATGAAAACTTGGCTGGAAGGTTGGGCTATAGCGCTTTTGTTCCTTCGGTACAGAAGGCATCTCTAACAATTCCGCTAGCTTTGCCCGCAACACCGGCAGAAATTTTGAAGAGGAAGGAACAAAACAATGTTCCATTAATGATGGGAGGTACATCTGTAAATATTGACTTTAAAACTGTTTACTTTATGAAAAAATTCGCATTGATTTAAGTTTACAAACTCGTTTAGCCACCAGGCATGATGGCTCTTTCGTCATGATTTCCACATACTACGACTATCTCGTAGCGAATGGGCTAGATAGCAACGTTGCTTTCATCAAGAATGAATTTCTCCATGTTTTCTTAAAGGGCGTTGGTGAGTTAGAAAGTGGTAAAAGTAGAGCACTAATCAATCAGCAATATTTTCTCCTGGATAAAAACTATAACTAATGCTTTAGGAATCGAGGACCAAACTGGGGCCTTATTGCACTCTCTGCAAAAAGCTTATCTAGGCGATACTGCTAACATGGACGAACCCTTGTCAAAACTCCCAGGAGTGCTGGATGTATGCAAAGACAAAATACAGTTTATAAATGTTCAAGGGAAAAATGGAATAAAATTGGCTTTTCGATCTTTAGCTTCACACTGTCATCGGGTTTAAAGCTGGGGGATACGGATTGGTCGAAGCTCATGCAAAACTAAATCCGAACTCATACTACTACGCTTTCGATTATCAAGGAGCTTACACGACCTACGACATCGGATTCGGAGTATCACTTGTGAAAGGTCAGCAATCAAGAGAACATTAATCATTGAACATCATCTTTACCAGGAAAGAAATATTCTCATGTTGCCCCAATTCTTAATATGCTCACTAGGTGGAATTGCTCACATAGATGACCTATTGTACCTTTTCCAATTAATCCCTTTGCAAACTGCAGACGACTGGGCGGTTTCAGATCGTTATGTTGGATATTGGGTTAATTTTGCTACTCATGGGTAAATAGGGTGTTATGAAAATTAGCAACATCTTTTGTAATAATGGAATGGATTAATATTATTAGTGTTATACGTCAAGAATTTATTGGTGTCACATGACATATTTTAATACCCTAGGAATCCCAATGGACCTGGGGATTTAGATACGCCTTTTCCAAAATACAATTCCATCGATCATCGCTTCCTGATAATTAACCAAACGGATCAAGCAGGTATCAATTGTCGCGACACTTGGTTCGATAATTCTGTGGAACTTAACTGGATACAGTAAAATAATCTTAGGTCAAGCACTTAAATTTAAATTTCAGTTCCACTTCAACTGATTTTCACCTGAAATGAGTCTATTTACGTAATAAAAATAATTAAATTCTATTATATTTTCCTTGTCAATTCATTCATGGGCAATCAATTACTGCATCGCATTTACACATTTCAAATTCGCAATCAATTTCATGCGTTTGTTGTAATTCAATTCTGGAAATTAGGACTACATTTACCCTAATTTCGTATGCGATAAGCAGTAATCCACCCCTAATCCCTATTTATTATCAAGTCACATGCCTGATCAATCCATATCACATTATTGATAATGACACGAGCGGGTACATGATGTAAACTGTCGTTTAATGTTGTTCACAAATTTCTTACATGACATATGACATGTGTATGACAAGCAGGTATTATAATTTCAAATATTTGTTTTATTGTGTATGAATCACCTTTTCATTCAATAATGACTCCTTTTGGATTTAGTTAGGAGGATCTGATGCTTCTCTAAGGTTGTCTGAATTACATAAGTCGAACTTTCTTTCTAAAAATGGGTGTGCACATTAATTGTCTGCTTCTGGTACTTCCCTACATTTTCACACAAATGCCCCAAGGTCATGGACAAATAAGGGAAGTGAATGTGCCAGAGTTAGGCACAATTCAAGGCTCTGTGCTTTCCACTGTGCCGCCTCTCTCTAGTAAAAGTTATATCTCATTTTCAGGGATACCCTACGCAGGTATGCGTCTATATTTATGAAATATAATTCTACAGAAATTTTTAATTTTGAATAATAATAATTAATTAGTATTATTTTAAATAAATCAACCCAATCCTATGCAGACCCAACATCTTACACCGGCTCAAACCGTTTCAAGGTGACAATAAAACTATGTAATAAAATGAAAATGTTACATTACTCATTCAATCTGTGTCTCTATCATTTTCAGCCATCCGAGATTTGGAATGGCGAACTGCCAAAAAATGACGATGGAAAATTTATAGCAGACGACAAGCTGACTAGGTGTCCCCAAGCTGACGTCCTCGAGAAAAGCAATACAACAGATCTAAGCACAATATTGAGGAAATGGGGAAAGAGAAAGCGGGACGAAGCCTTGAGTACCGCACTGGAAATTAGAGGTTAGAGAGTTATTTTTAAATTAAATTTTCAAAATAAAATTCCCTTTCAAGTTGATATTTGATATTACAAGAAATATATTTTTCAATTTAGGTCCAGAAGAATGTTTAGTACTAAACGTTAATACACCAAGGATTCCAACTAATCCTAACAACCCCGATCAGCTTCTTCCGGTTATCGTATTTATTCATGGTGGAAGCTGGGCAGGCTTATGGAGCGGGATTTTTGGAGGAGAACGATTCCTGAATCACAATGTTCTTCTAGTCACAATAAATTACCGTCTAGGTATTTTAGGTAACTACCAAATCCATAAAAGTCCATTATAATGCAATAATTTTCAACGAAAGAAACAAATAAATATCAGCATTTATGCAACTTCCGTTTCATAAAAAGGTTCCCTAAATCTCGAAATGGACGGTGCTCCTGGAAATGCTGCCATGTATGATGTAATAACTGCACTGAAATGGGTAAAGAAACATATTCGCCACTTTGGAGGAAATAATGAAAAAATTACTGTGGCAGGTACTCAATGAAAAGAAAATGGCCTTACTACAATAGTGACTAGTAAGCAAATAATTCTTAAGAAAATGTATTCAAACTTTCTCCTATTTCGAACGTTGCAGGGCAATCTGCAGGAGCATTTTTAGCATCGCATCTTCTGACTAGTCCTCGAGTAATTGACGAAGCTGATAATCAGCCCTTGATCCATGGACTCATTGGCCTATCCGGAAGCTCATTAAATCCATTCGCAACTTGTACTGATCCGCTAACTCATCATTTGAGAGTTTCTCAGTACAGTGGATGCTACGATGGAACATCTACTCCCGATTTCCTGAAGATCAGGGAATGCATGGTTGCCAAAAGCATTCCTGAATTAATCGCTGGAATGACAGAGTACTCGGTAATTACACTAGCTGAAGCTATCACTTTTGCATGTAAACTTCGTTTTAGTATGGTTGTGTACACCGCCTAAAACGGCATGTGTCATGTTTGCAGAAAAATGAGCGCTTTGAGGGACGATTTGGAATGGATGCTAGAGTGCCCTCACTGCAAAATCCATCTAAGCTAACCACAGTAAAGCCATTCATGGTGAATACCCCATTTCAAGTAATGCAAAAAGGTGAACAATTAAAAATACCGATAATGACAGGAACAACGCGCCACGATGGTGGATTTTTGCTCGAAGACACATACTTGCAGTTTTGGTCACGTCATGGCCACA
Organism: Acrocyrtus sp. NNG-2020; assembly: GCA_027744115.1. Lineage (NCBI taxonomy): Eukaryota > Metazoa > Arthropoda > Collembola > Entomobryomorpha > Entomobryidae > Acrocyrtus > Acrocyrtus sp. NNG-2020. Next base: position 23,550 of record JAHZND010004459.1, on the reverse strand, counting down.
CTGAGGACTCACTATATATGAAAAATGAGCTATTGAGTGATCTACTGGAAGGACTAGGTATGCATTTTTTACTTCAGTAATTTTTTTATATTTATTGGTAACGGTAATTAATAATACTGAATTTAGGTATGGAGGATACTAGTGGCGAACTTCACCATGCCCTTGGAAAAATTTATCTGGGCAACGCAAAGCTCGCAGACGATTTCCATTCTAAAATTCCTGGATTGCTTGATGTACTAAACTTACAGGGAGTTATGAAAATACATAAATTTCATAATCATTTTCAAGAATTGCAATAATGAATTCTGTTTCCAGATTCACAGTGTATTAATTTTCAAAGCTCCAGCGTACCAGCTTGTTGAAATGCACTCTAAGGTTAACCCAGCATCTTACTACTATTCCTTTCAACACAAGGGCTTATGGACGCTGGATGGCGGCACTATTGCCCCCGGTGGTGTGGGTCACATAGATTCATTGTTCTACTTATTTAAAGCCTACCCTTTGACACTTCCGTTGGACCTTTCCGTAGCCCAAAGATTCGTAAACTACTGGGTCAACTTTGCAGTTTACGGGTGTTAATTTGGTTTTAACCTTTTATAACAAAATTAGGATGACTTTTTGATAGCTAAATAGGCCTGATTTCTCCTTTAGAAACCCAAATGGAGACACCAAGATCACTACCGCATCTCCATACAATCCAATAAATCATGCCTATTTGATCATAGGGTCATGGTTCGATTGGACAGGTTAGCAGGGGCATATGGGCATAATCGGTGGGCAATTGATTTCTGACTGGACTAAAAAAAACTTTATTGCAACTCAGGTTATTACTGCAAAGATGGTTGGGCTAATAATTCCGTTGAGTTAATGGACCTGCGTGGACCTGGTGATTCATCCTCTACAACCACAACTCAAACATCGATCGTTACACCTACGACTACGCCCCCAAGCACAGCAAGTACGCACATACCATTTACCGCCATTTCAGTCACTGGATTCCTTGTCTTTATGCACATCCTTATAAACTAAAGACAGCAGCAATGGCTAGCTAGCAAGACTCATTGTTATTGAATTTAACAAATTGTAAATGCTGAACACAATCGTAATAACTTTATTGAACGAAACGAGCACATGCATGATAATAATTTAAGTCATTCTTTTAAATTCATACATGCTATATGAAATTAAATCTACTGATATGCAAAATCTGTAACAAGTTATTTTAGCATTATCAAACGGGCACAATAATAAACTACATGGCTAACTACAAACAATTATTTTTGAAAGACATTTCTAATTTTTGTTTCTTAACTACTGCTTATTATTTACTCGATTCGCTCATACGAATTACAAATCACTAACCTTACCGTAATAATGAAATCTTCAGTATTGGGAAGAAAAAAGTTACTCTCTTTTGAAATAGAACCCTATTTAATTCTGGTTAGAGTCAAACGTCTTGTTAATTACTGCAATCGCGTCTTTGACAGTATGATAAACAATATTCTTGATCTGCAACTTGTCCTCGTGATTTGTGTGGGTTTCTGTTAGATTTCTGAACTGCTCGGTGAGATGGAAGCAATGGACAGCATTCTCCGGAGACACAAAATCTTCAGCAATTTTAATACAGTTGTTGAGATTTCTTACCTAGAATTTTAATTTTATTATCGTTTTCAGTAACTTGGTATATCCATAATTTATATACAAATGCATGAAGTTGACCTTGATAGTATTTACCTGATGTGGAGCACCAGCCGGGATGAAAACAGCGTCACCAGCACATTGAACAATCGGGTAACCAATCACATTATATTCACGTCTAAGTCTTTGACGCAATGAGTGGTCCAAATACCAAGTCTGGTCGTGAATCGGATCGTGATGACTATCACCCTTCACGCACTTTTCCTTCAAATTAACCTGGAAAGATAACAGTGAATAATTAATGCCTAGTCTATGGGTAGCTATATGACGTATGTATTCTATTAAAAGCAGTCATACTTCATTTAGCAAATTTCTTATTTTGTCTGCATCTTTGGCTTCCCATATGTGCCACAGTGCTCCAGGAAGTTCCTTATCCTTCAACACTCGATTGATGATGCCAATGTCACAGTCTGAGTCTGAGATAGCATTTTCAACAGCTGAATGAACAAAGAAACAGCAAAATATTTAAATAACAATACCTATGCTTGTTCTGTAAAGGAAAAAAATGTCTTTATTTTTGGCTAACCTTTTTGGTGTTCTGTAAGAAATCGAGATTTCCAGGATTTACAGGGTCCAACAATCTGAGTAAATAACCTGAGCAATGCCAATCATGCGGAACATTGGGGTACTTTCGAGTCGTCTCCGCAAGTGTATTCATTTTCTTTGGCAGGGATTTTATTATATACGACTTCCCCCCACCTTTACAATTCATTACGAATGTCTTTAAAGTCGTATCTCGATCGATGTCGCAGTTTGTTATATTATTTTCGATGTGAGCCTGTGAATGTTTGCCAGTACTTCCACTATTCTTCGAATTAATTTCATATAAACCATTAGCATCTTGATTCATATTGTCATTATTTTGATCATCAGGGCAGCAATCAGTAGAGTCATTTAATAGACCGAATATATCATCATCCTCATCCTCTTCCGAAACAGTCTCAGCCTCATTGTGCAGTTCAGGTTCCTTGAATTCAGAATGTGATGCATTCTCAACAGCCCCATTTCGATCAGGATGCCCATCCGTGATGCTACTGCTGCTGCACCCATTAGTATCTAACATTATTGGACGTACTGTATCATCGTCGTGTGACTCCACGTCCCTTATCTCTTCGCTTCTTAAAAGTTTTGAGGAAAAACTGTCTGGTTCATTCTATCAATAATTGAGTAAACAGTAATTAGCATTTCATGAGATGGTTAAAAATATTGAAATCACAGATGAAGTTGATCAATAACAAATTGATCCACACATTTGTACAAAAACTAACCATATTAGATTCACAATTAGTGTTCGAATTCTTGGGGGTTGTTAGAGCAAAACCCATGTCGAAGTCAAGATCACTTGTTACATTGCAACCACAGGTCTGAGAAATTTTCAATTTTCTGCGCGTACTATGCGATTCTCTCCATAGGATTTCCAATGCATTTCCAGCTATGATCTGAGTTAATCGCAACTTCCTCAGTTCGTGATCTCCAATGTGTCGATGACATTTTAACCATCCAAATTCATCCTTTTCAGCACTATAAGAAGCTGAAGCCCTTGGGATTTGACTTCTTTGTTTCCTAGCTTTAAAGCAGGAGATGCAAACGACGAATCCGCACTTTCCACACGTCCAATGATAATTAAATAGAGTGGTAGAACACACATCACATAATTCTCTAAGATTCTCTACCACTCTTCTCCAAATAATTTCCTTAGAGTCTTGCTCATCCAGATACTTCAAAGTTTCCCTTTCCTGCTTTACTAAATCGCAAAACTGATCTCCAACCTCACGCAGAAGGAACACAGCCATGTCGTGATTCATTCTTGGAGGTGCATCTTTGGGTAACCATAACCTTAAATCTTCATCATTGTAATCTGTCTCGCTGTTAGCAAATCCGAATACTTTCTTTACATTCGAGTTGCTGTAATGGAGTTTGCGGAAGAGATAAAATCGGCATATAGGCCGATTTTTCACACTTCTTCTATCTCTTATTTGGTCCTTACGAGTTTCCTTACAGTCGATGCACATGCCAAGTGCAATTTTCTTCTTACTCTTTTTACCTTTGCCGAAGGTATCATTTGTAGTCGTCCTCTTTTTATGGAGTGTCGTACATGCACACGCTTGCAAAAAAGGTTCCTTAGTCCTCTTTCGTTCTGTATTAAGCTTTAGTGCCCGAATACCGTTTGCATTTGCTCTTCTTCGTTTTGGAGGAGTCGGTTCCAAACTTCTAGAGCCAGACGAAGCCTCTGATTCTCCTTCCGAGTCTGACTCACTAGTAAGAGCATTATCAGCAGTGGCACCTGACTAAAAAATAAAATGCATCAATTACATATTTTCAATTTTCACTCAGTTATAGTCACATTAACGATTACAACTACACCCCTCAAACAATATAAATACCTTGCATGATGGAGATGGCATTATATTAATACCGGAGGTGCTTCTACTCTGTTCCGAGTCATTATCTTCTGAATCTTCGATCGAGCCTTCCCTAGAAACTTCCATCAAATTCTGCGCCATCTCCTACATCAAAGAAAAACAAAATGGTCCATAATAAATATAAATTAATTCCCAACACTATAATAAAACGCAATAACGAACGTGACTCTAAACACTAAACACAATAAGCACTTACAGCATCCTTCAAAAAACTATCTGGAGTGTCCTCCGTCAAATAATTGTTAGCACTCTCGTCAATCTCGTTTTCCAGTGGGGCACTGCTACTACCCAGGTCTCCACTGTATAAATTTTCCCCAGAATTTGTTACCCCCTCCACCGTCTCAAATCCTCCCTTGCCGTTACTATACTCCATTATAAATGCTTCCCAAAAGGCACCATTAGACTGAAGTCACAAAAATCCAACTACCCGAGACCGAACCCGTCTCCCCTGGTCAGCACCTTTTGTTGCAGTTCAAGTGCATTTTCCTAACTTAACAAAAGTGCTAATAAAATGACAAAATATTTTCTAGTTTGTTCCATACTACAGAAAAGTGCACCAATTTTGCTAACTATTTATTGCTTTTTTTATTTTAACGAGAATGGATAATTTAGTAGAAAAGGATCTTCCGAATTGAACCTGTCGTTTTTAAGACGACCTGTATTATTTTGTTTTGACAGCTATTTTAAATGGCTAAGGCTAAACTAATTAATGAGATGAGAGCTGTATATAAATAAAGCCTCCTCTTCATCTGTATTCTGCACTTGGTCTTCAACTCTTCAAACTTTGATTGAGCAAAAGTAAACGCAACTCTTACCTCCTTCTCTTCGGTTTGTTTGGTTACCATTTCAAGTGAACGAACAGGGGCACTGGGAGAACGACTGTGCACATGTGTAATTGCGCCTAATAATTTCGCACCATCCTCTCTGGCATAAAAGCATTTCTGTATTACGCGACGACGACGGCAGCCCAACAAAGACTAACGAAAGGAAGCACATAGATTTTGCGTAGATCCCTAAAAGTCTATGCAAAATCGTTATGAATATCACTTTTCCATCATAGTTTATCGCTTTTCGTATAGCTTATCGTATAGCTTATCGTATCGTAGTACTATTAGCAATTACTGCTGCAATCGCAGTTTGAAGTATTTTGAAACGTTAAAAATCATTGTTCGTTAGGTGGATTGGTGGATATATTAATTAATGCGGCAGTGAATACTATGATTTCGAAGACTGATTAATTGATAAGGTGTACGAGTAATATATGAAATTTTAAAAAAGTTAAGTCGATTAGTGGAAATTGGCTTTTTAAAATATTTTTTATTAAAATGTACATACAGTTCATGTGGAACATATAGTTTAGGTAGGTACCTATTAGGTATTATTATATTTATCGTGTTTAGCCATTTAAGCGAGCTTACTTTTAATTGTTATAACTTTTATGACTTAAATATCTTACCGTAAGCAAAGGTTGTAGAAATAAAAGCTAAATCTAAAGGTACTGCTGCTTATATGCTAAGTCTTGCGAGTTTTAGCTCTGCTCTAGTCCTAAAATGTCAAATGTCATGCACTCACGAGAAATAGAGCATCTTCTTACCACTTTCAATCACACTTTCTCAGTTTCTCGAATTATCTGCGCAGTAACATTTGTTTACTTTACTTACGTACGTGTCAAAGATTTGACTGGTTTTGATTGACTCTTCGCGATATGGATGTACAGCTATTTTGTGGTTGGTAAATAGTGCATGACAAGTAAATGATAAAGTAGAAATGTGATGACATACACAATAGATAATTCTTTAGCAAACAAAGCACAGAATACAATGACATCTATTATTGTGTGGTGTTCCCAAGTTAAATCATGCGAATGTGAGATAGAGAGCAGTCCATTAAAGTAACTTTATCTTAAGTAATTAACAATAAGCCTTGCACAGAAGCCTTTTTCTTAAAATAGCTTTCTTATTAAGAATAGATAATAGATATAATAGAATACAGCGTGGCAGAAGTATTCAGATTCAGATACAATTTCAGCCCTTTAATTCCTACCAAGAGTTCTTTTTAGAACCATGAACGATAATACTGTGGAGTATAATAATAAAGTTCGTACGTGCTTTGTCTATCGAAATTGGAATTCATTGAACTTTTAAATCAAATTAATGAAATAAAACGATCAAATACGAGAAACAGATAAAACTTAATGTGCGCATATCGTATCCGATGTTTGTGTGTAAAAGTGTCATACAAACTAAGTTTATCTTGGTAGAAATTACATAAGCTCTGAAATTGTCTCGTATCTGCATCTGCACACTTGTATAGAGTTGACTCCATCTAAATAGTGGGAATTGGAAGGGAGAAATGCGTTTTACATTTGCATTATATTAAACTTCATACTTGATAACATTTCACAGCCTTAAAACTGACATTTTCCTAAGCACCTTAATAATATAACTGCCCCGCTGCTAGCACTTAAATACACAATTTATTACACTGGCACAGGTTGAGGTTTCTCTCGAGGGTTCCTATTAACCATTCAATTTTAATCCTGATTTTTTAGTGGACAACAGTCGCTCTGTTGTTGGCACCAAATGTAAGGTCTTATAGCCCTTAAATGTTGCATTTATTATCATTATCTATTATGCATTTCCGGTTAGCTACGTGTAAGGTGCGCGAGGTCTAGAATCTACGTTGGTTAACATCACTAATCTCATCATCACGGAAATGAGGCAGGCTTGTTTACTACACTGTTAGAAAAATGTTATATCCTTCTTTATAAATTCATTTCTATTACTAAATTTTTTTTTCTTGGAAAGCACTGGTGCAAGCACTGTCACAGGACATTGTTCAGTTCACCTTCACCTCTAGTTTATCCATCTGATTCACTTTTTTAGACATGGTATAATTCGTTATGTGCTCTACATCAATTTTTTTTGTAAGTAGTACATAGATTTTTTTGTTAATCGTATTGTAAATTGTTTTCTGGTGTGATTCATTTTCACAATCGTTCAAAACAATAACTGGCTGATTGTAATTGGTCTTCTGGATAACATTTTTTTTGGTTACAAAAGATTTCACAAAACTTGCGTGTACAAATGACTCTCTGATTTTTTTTGTTACAAGAATATCGTGACAATGTTATATCGTTTTTCCAGTTAGATAATTAAAATTGTAAACTCTGTTTTCTCTCTACCTACATTTAGATACATATATTGCTTGATTCTGGTTGGAGTTCAGTGCTGAGCTATTTGTTTATTGGGTTGCTACCACTTTTCTACCACTTAAAGCTACTATGGTACAGTTACTTTTAGTTGCTTTCTATTTGAACTATGGATTACATATATTACATGTGAAATTTGGGTTCCCTTCCTGTCAGTGGGAAATTTTTTTGCATTTACTCCTCTTATGCATGAATATAGTTACATTTTATCGTCTGTTACATAGATCAGCCCTGCGTAACGTATGTACATATAAAATTTTATTTTCGTGTGAACATGAACCTGGAAAGTCAGTCACTTTTAGTCAGTTTTATTATTTTATAGCATTTCTTTAGGAATCACGTAATAGGAATTTTAGCAGACAGTCACTACCAAAGGAAGCAATTTTCATTCAGATTGTATACAGAAGATATGGATAGGGGAAGAGATATGCTGGACGTGTCCGAAGTCTATACAGCGTAGCGTGGCGTAGACACTTTTCTATTTCATGAAGAACGAGTAATAAAAATAAATATGAAGTTAGTATGAGTCTGCAAATTCTGTATGTCATCAGCAAGTGCAAGACCCAACGAATTTCATCCCTTTTTTATTATTCTCCAAGTTATATAACGCTCATAACAACTGATCCTCGTTAAACTGCGAGTTTAAAGAAACACTAGAGACACGACAGATTTATTAGCTTTCCAATGAATGGAAATACGCTCGCCCTAATGATCCGGTGCGTTATGCTCGCATTATCATTCTTCATTTCCACTTCTACTATCCCGATACCCCTTACATTTGACTTTCACTTTTCTCAGAAATGGCACAAGCCAGGCTTGTCTCCAAACTTTCCCATGTGAGTTTTTGCCAATATCATACATCCAAACTACAACCTATGCAGACTATGTCGGACAAAAGTTTTTCTTTCTTTTTTGCTTTTTCCCCTCCTCGCCAACAACAACTACTATTCCTAGGAAAATTCAAGTCACAAAAGACACGAGCAGGGGGACATTGTATTAGGGTTATGTGGATTCCTTTCCATTACCTCCGAAAATGTGTATTTCTCTCAGCTGCAACGACAAATGGGTCGCAGTCATACATTTATATCCTCAGTTTGCTGTAAATAGTGCTACATTTTACACGTTTAGGGTCACTCCTCTTCTTGCACATTGAGATAGCTTTTACACTACGATAACCGACATAAAACTTTCTCATGGGGAATGTAATGGACTCTTGTGTTTTTTATATTTAACTTTTAAGTGAATGCTCTTCCTCTATTGTTTCCTCTTAGAAGAGTGTAATAACGCTGGATTTGGTTCCGTCGATCCAATACTTCCCGTTGAATATCCAATCTTCCCCTGCCTTGTCAAACCATTGAGGCTTCAAGTCATTCCTCGCCTTGAGTAGTTTACGTTGTTTCTCTTCCAATTTGTTTTTCTCATCGGCAGCCCCATCCAAATCCCCCTCTTCGAGTTTGCGAATGTCTGGGCGGAACCTGGAATCATTAATCAACATTACCTCCAATTGGTAAACGTACACCATCCCATTTCCCAACACCATGCCCATATCTAGCACGCTGGCCCCCAAAAAATAAGAAAAAATTGTAATAAAGCACACTTGCTTAGTTTTAAATTTGGCACGTAGTACACTACGAAAAAACCATAATGAAAACGCTATCGAATAGCATAATCCCACATTTACAAATGAAATGACTGATGCAGCAATAGATAAAAAGCGTCTCATTTCTATAATGCTCTCTCTAAGAGAGGTAAAAAAAAGTAAAAGCGAATTGGCTACATACTCAAAAAACTACTTCGAGGAAAATACTGCATTGAATTGAGAGATGTTTACAAGACGACTTTATTTTCTTCCCTTTTTCACATATGAACTTCTTACCTTGAGTCAGTAGGGCATAAAGATTTCATATCAGGCAGTCGTTCATTGAGTCGCATTGCGAAGAGAGTGAAGTGGTAGTACTTGATACAATGTAAACGAAACAAAATTGCATTTTACATTTTCATTCATATTACACAGCACGACAACTCATGAAGGGAAATGAAAGGACTGCTAAAACGCACGAACTTTCTCCTTTCCTACCTAAACTTTCCCTGCAGGTTGGAATATTAGAGAAGAAAGGAGAATAAAGTAAATATGCAGAGGTAAATGCACAAATCGTTTATTCATCTAGATACATACCTAAAAGTGTATGCATTCGCCATTAGTATCCCGCAAAATCGAGTTGGCGAACCCAACATGCAAACATTAAAACTCTTGTTTGAACTTGTGACAGATTGTAACGAAGAAAGACTGGAAATTAGCAGCGCTCTTTTTAGTGCTAAACTGCTCAGTTGCTTCCTTCCTCCTTCTTTATGCTATTAATAGCTGTACAGTATATCGTAGAAGGCGTTTTTAATAGGCCGTCACAAGAAAATTTTATTGCGTGAAGCAATTTACCCCAAAAATACATGCTACTCAAATCCATTTACTACAAAGTATATGAAAGAATTTCTAGCCGCTGGTATTGTGTACTCGGCACCATAAAGTAAGCGTTTTCAATTTCCGCTATATACTCTGGAATGGGAAAGTTTTCTGACAGCAGAAGGACTGGAGCTGAATACTAAAGAGTTATCAGAATCAATGCAATGTGACATGTAAAAAATTGACAAAAGCAAAGTATGAAATTAGCATAACTACTTTTGGAGAAGTTATTATGATAGTGAGTGTAACTCTGTTTCTGCATGCAATCAAGTCTTTTCAACTACAAGTATTTTTCATGACTTTTTCCTTGCAGTAACTTCTTAGAAAAATGTTTCCCACGCAATAGGTTTTCATCCAATGGCTTTGTACATAGAATTTTGCAGCATTGAAGCTCAATTTTCGTTCCCAGAATAAAAAGTTTTCTCTCGGTTTGCTCTTTGCTTGCTACATCTCATCTCATATACCTATGCTCAAATGTAGGCATAATTTTAAAGCAGAAAGTAGACTTGATGTTAGCGGGAGAATGAAGTGAAATGGCTTTGTTCTATTGTTACATACTTGTAAAGAGGCTTCCACCAAGAGCGTATACCTTCACGAATCAGGTCAGCACGCCCATTAGTGCCCACAGCCGTTTAGGAGTGTGCAACCACAGCAGTTAAGATTTTAATAGGAGCTTTTAAAACTTTCATTTCATTGAATTGCATATGAGCATGCTATTTTAGACAATAGGCAGGGCTCTCTTTTCACTCAAATTGCATCCGTAGATGTCACAGTTTTTAACATGATACTGTGCTGAGATCGAGTTACAAAAGGGCGCTCTCTGACTGCTCAGCTCTTTTTGTGATGAAGTCCTACAGATTTTCGAGCAAAGCCTTAATGAGATACAAAACCCAGGGCGCTTTAGTCTCCAGAAAGAGCGAGTAATATAGTTAATTAAAATGTGAGGAGGATCCATGTGTACTTTCAGAGTTGTAGGTTACTCTTATGCTTTCTCTCTTTTCTCACCAAAGCTAGTTAGGATATTGCAAAATCATATTAAAAGTATACTTTACTCCTCCCAGAGAGGAAAAAAAAACTTGCAGAGTTTCTAATCTGACTTTTTTACCTCGGTTTTATCGTTAGCACTGTCGACTTTCACGTCGTCACCGTCTAGATGATAAAAAACTTTCCACTTTTCAGTTCAGCTAAACGAGATGTTGATGAACTGGCCTTGAAATGTGAAATGAGTAACGAAAAGAAAAGAAAAAAAAAGCTGGTACATTTCTTTCTCGCTGAGAATAGGCAAGGGCTTCATTATGATTGAAATTACCTACAGCCCGTCTTCGTAAACTATTTAAATCAACTGCTCACGGTAGAACGAGAGTCATTTTCTGCTGAAAGCGTCACCTTAGACATTTTCCGGAATGCGAGTAGGGTCATGCCGTCAGTGTGAGGCAGCTTGTTACAAAAATACCTACGCGTAGTCATGTATCAATGCTTGAGAGAGAACAAAACCGAGCAACGAGCTCCCAGCAAAGGAACTCTTATTCCCCTTTTTTCCAAGAGCACGCTCCCCAAAAAGCATCCTCCATTTATACATAAAATCTTTACGGTGTGTCTAGAAGAGAAAGAACAAGCTTATTTTTCTGGGAAAGGCTAATAAATTATTTCCCTTGCTTTCTCTTACTTTTTCCCACCACTCATACATTCATTTTCCATATTTCAACTCAATCCTTTTCAATTCACTACTGCTCCTACCAGATTCCCCCTTTTTTCTGGCTTAATAAGGGAAATGGTCAAGAAGGAAACTAGGACACTGGTCTGTTTATTTGTGCCTCACGTATACAATACTTACATCAGGTGCATGCTCCGGTCTGGGGGAAACTTCCCACAAGGTTACCGAATTTGGAATATCGATCAATTCCGTGTCTGCCTTTGGTAGGGAGTCCTCTTGATTTTCTGGAGATAAATCGGTGGACGTTGGGTCTGAAGGACTAGGCTGTACATGGAAAACAAAAAAGAAAATTGTGCGATAAATTTGAAGTTCGATTCCTTCTTTTATTTCTGTTCTGTCGAGAAAAGAAATAGTTGCGCAATGTATTATTTTGGCCATTATCATCAACTATCTAAAAAAATTGTAAAACGGCGCGAGCTGTATAGTAACTTCAAGGGACTAGGCAATGCCAGCTCACCGAATGGGATTAAGATGTGTACGGACAGGACATAGGAAGTGCTATAGTATATGGAAGATTATTTAATCCACTAAAAAGCAACAATAAATAGAGCTCGCCATGGGAGTGCTAATAGAAATGAAGCTAAGCTGGAATGAAGACTCTCCAGGGAATGTTAAAATGGAACGTTAATGGGACCACTTTCCAATTTCTGTTGAGTTTCACAAAATTAAAGGATATAAGAGGTCTACTCCAAAAAAGGGTCTTATGAGTGGATTAAACAAACAGATATCTGCAAAATACATAAAAGCCGTGTAATAAAGAAGCGCCATGCCAGTACTTGAGATAGGCTAAAACGTTTTGAGTAGCGTTTCGCTTAAATATAATGGAAAATTACTGGGAGATGCAAAGAGTGAAAGTATCGAGTGTGTGATTTCTTTCTCCACCTCGGTCGCAGTTCATGGCTGACACAACAGCAACATACATATCTGGTAGAAACACAAAGAGCAATATCCAATTACCACCCTGTCAAATCCATTTCTTCCTGAAATTGTAGGAAGTGGAACGGAAAACAGGGAAAACAAGGATAAAGCAGAAACAATGACTCCTCTCGTCCTCGTATTGCGCGTCTCTCTATTCACATTTTATGTTGATTAGAAATGGAATAGAATGTGGGAGAGCGAGTTACCTGATCGAATGGAAATGGAAAACCGCTGTGAATTCCGTATGAGAAGTTGAGCCCTGTCAGTTATTCTTCGTGGAAGGAGAATGATGGATAGTTCGGAAAAATCAAATGAAAATGATAAAACCTTAGGAAGGAGAAAAGGACAAAAATACAAAAAATAAAAGGATATTTAGCTGATTCCCTATTTTAATGATTGAGTGAGTATGGTAATTCAATCTAGGACTGGTGGTGGAGCCAAACTGCCAATCTTTTTCGTTGTATGTGGAGTGGAGTGGGCACGTTACCATTCAAGGAAAGGGAATTTTCTTAACGAATCCTAGCAAATTACCTTCTTTTGTGAAGGGGAAGTGTAAGTACAAAAAAAAAGCTTTAGAGCGGGTATGAGCTTTTCCAACATGGAATGAGATTGCAGACGGCTTTGTTAAAATAAAAATGAGATTTGAGCGAGGATGAAGCACAAATCTAATTTATTTTTATATGAAAAGCAAGCGGAACACGTACTTTCTCCATTGTATTAGATTTAATAAGGGAATAAACAAGGCAATTACGCTAGTATAAATAGGATTTATAGCTTAGCAGAAAAACAGGAGATTAAGAGTCAAGTGAGATGATACGTGTCTCTAAATGGAAGAGATATATAAAATTTAAAAGCGGGATAGAATTTAACTTACGTCAAGACTTGTACTAAACGATTTCCCAATGGACAGCGAATTAAATTTCTGAAATATTTTTCTACCCGGGGAAGGACTTATGGCAGGAGATTTCTTCCCAGAGTTTTCTCCAGCAGGCTCTCCCAGTCTTTTACAAAAAAACATCAGATAACAAGATTATATAAAACGAAAGCTAACAGATAAAATTACTAAAACAAATTATCACGAAATTGGAAGCATATGCATATATGCACCTTTGTGTGCTAGTAAAATAGATTCAAAAACTTTTTCCTTTCGTCAAAGCGTATAATTTAATGGATTCGCTAAAGTTTTTTTTTTGCAAAAAAATGTCAATCCCCTTAACTCGTAGTAATGATAAAAGTAAACTTACTTAAACTTGTGAGCGTTTGCTTTCACATAGTCATCGTAAGACTCCATGTCTATCGACTTCACCGCTTGCGTCCATTTCCCATACACATAACGCGATTTGGTTTTTCTAGAGAAGTGTACATCAAGAAAATAAGTCAACTGAATTTTCTGCTGGGTAAGTATTTTTCTTTCGTTATACTTATCCTTAGTGAGCGATTTATTTATTTTTTCGGTTTCTTCCCCACTTTTTGACGTTACCGAAGACTGTAGACAGTCTGGTGTTTCACGGCTCGTCGAGCCTTTGCGTGTATTGAGCGAACTACTTACAGCAACACTTTGATGCTACTTAAAAAATAAGGCTTTTCCCATTCCCTGTTTTTTCTACTTTAGGGGAAAGCTAACGAGGGAGAAAAGCGAGTAGAGAAATTCACATCGCTGTGTATCTATGAATGCCCTGAGAGAAAATCTTCTTTTTCAAAAAAAAAATTACTAAGAAAATGCCTCCTTTCTTTTCCCGTAATTCCACTTTTTATTGTTAAACTTGTTATATATAGCGCAGGTAGTTCTGCTTCGGAAAATTCTAAATGAGATTTATCACCGAGAATATTATCTTCCTTCGCCAGAAGAGCTAGAATAGAATGATGCAAGCTAAAATATATTTCCAAGAAGGCCCCCCCAACAAAATGGAAATCCTTTCTTGGAACTCATTTCATAAATAGGTAGCCATTTATCAAATTATTTTGCGCTGTGCACCTTTCATACTTTTAACACTTGTGAAAATAGAAAACTTTATAAAAACACTTACTTTCCGTCTATGATGAAACCCTCGAAACGGTGAAGTTCGTTGTGAAACCATCCAGCTGGTTTGAAATGAAGATTGAGTTTAAGCCCAGTCTCTCCACAAACAATTTCCATATTTCCATGATGCTCAATCCATAATTTCCCAATTACAACGTTGTGAACTGTGCAGTATATATGGGACCAGGTATATGATTCATTATATCTGAAATTTGGAAAAATGCATGTAAAGACAGCACCAGATTTTTCTTTTTTTTTTCCTCGCCGCTTTCACGCTGCGCTAGTGCTAAGTGAATGGGACAAGTACAGAGTGCAAGCTGTCATCTTAGAAAGTTCGCCAATATATTTAAACGCTTCTTTATCCTCGATCAAGGGAAAAAAATAATATTTTCCAATGGCCCTCCTTTTTTTCTCTTGCCATGTGTATTTTATTGTGATTTTAAGCTTTGTTGTTCAACTTCGGAGAAAGCGGAGTCGTTCCTTTATTAAAAACTCTTTTTCTCCTTCCTGTCACCAAACAAACTTTCATCATTTCCTCCTTCCCACATAGCAAAGATTCCCTTTGAAATGGGAGGAGGAAAGAAAAGGATTCCATTTTTCTCATTGAGTCGCTTCGCTTTAAAATCTTTCGCTGATTGAGCACAATAAAAAGTGTGCACAGTGGAAAACTAACAAAACTAGTACAAAAGCGCTATAAGGAGGGGAGAACGCGCTGAGAAAACAGGGAAAATGGTGAAGATGATGGGTACAGGGGCTACAGATGGTTGACAAGAAAAGGGGGTTAAGAAGTATCTATAGAAGGAGGATGGCACGAGGTGGGATGTGTGTTCTGATTGTTTGCGACACGAAGAGATCAAGACAAAAGGAATGTTTTCGTTACTTCCTCGGTATAAGGATGGGAACTTTAGGAGCGAGGCTCCTTTTGTAAACTACAGAGTAATTATATACCTGTGCAAAGTTACACAAAAGACGCATAACGACTAACGACTTGGGTTGCCTTCTTGCGCCAGTTTACCATGTAACCAATTATGTGTACAGATTGGGTAAAAAAAAGTTTTGTGCTTGAAGAGAAGAATGAAGAAGAGGTTCACTTACTTTTTTAAAAATAGTCTCATATTTCCTTTTGGATGAACTTCCACTGACTTCCCCCACAGTTTTAGTTTTGGATAGATCCACCCATGGAAGACGAATGTATCAGATTCCGCATGGAAAGCTGAGATAGGGGGATGATGCGAAACTTGCTCGCAAATGAGTCTGAGCACACAAAAAGAAGTGGGAGCGGAAAGCTCGTATATGAATATTTATGCGAATGCAAATTTTCGCGAGTCGGTTACTTCTCTGGGACTATGACTCATAGACTCATATGAGCAACTTCTTTTTTTCGCTTTATATTTAAAATTGAGTCTGGGTAAAAAAACCGAGATAACAAAGCACTCATTTTTTTCTACTAAATATTCCCTTTGATATTAGAAACTTTGATATTGTTTGCAAAAAAAAGTATGTGGCACTAACTATTGTATTTTGTCTAGTGGAAACAAAATTTTTTAGTTTACTCAAGATAAAATGAATATTTCAAAATCTATCATGGATTTAGTTTCTTTTCGCTATCATCAAAAGATCCGCAAAATAATTTGCATAGTTTACCTGTAACCATCCCGCTGGAGCTCGAACGTTTCCCCTAATACGGGATTGAATGGTTTTCCACATCGTTGCCAATTCGAAGCTAAAGCACTCACCGCAAAAGCCGCAACTCTCTGCACAGATAAAATGAAAAATGAGGACTGTTAAAAAAACTGCTGTGTAGCTGCCAGTATAAATCTGGCTTGGTAGATGGAAAGCAAATTTCATGCCATTTTTTTTTAAAAAAAAGATTTTTTGGGACTTTTTGTAATAAACAGACACTCGGGGTAGGAGTGATAAATTGAGTACTATTTATTTAACTATGTCGAGTCGTTTATCATGAAATGAATTTGACGATCTCTGACTGAAAGAAAGTCGACTTACGTCATATATTTACTTTGAGACACTCACCTGAAGTCTTTCAACTGGATCATCACTATTAATTTGGAGTAATTCACTGTATTCCATGTGCTCTGAAATTCTCTGGAGAAATGACAGCGGCTCGTTGAATTGAACCGGCATCGTTATCTTGCTTAAGTCTTTCCCAATGCATGTTTTTAGAACGGACCAAATTGTAGCATCACTTTTCGGGGTTTTCGCTGGCAGATGAGTTCTAAATTGTGAAGAAATGCAAAGTCCGTCAGTTTCACTAGCACGACACGAAATATCACTTAATTTACTCGTTATTGTCGTCACTCCGCCACTTCTGTTTGGAGAAGAACAGCTATCACCTCTATTTCTGCTTGGGCTGGTGCTAGTGCTACCAGCGAAATTACTTTTGGTCGTAATTCGATTACTTCCATTACTCCCGCCACTAGCTCCTTTCCTAGGGCCACAATTGAACGCAGACATGCTGCTATGATTCTATTATCTCAGTTTGCTTCGTGCAGAAAATTTTCCCCAAAAAGTAATTCCTATTCAATCTTGTTATAATTCACCTGTTTTCGATTACCTAAAAGTAACCAATGACAGGAAATTGCGGTCCTATAATTAAAAAGCAAGGTCTATCCGAATCCCACATTCCCGTTTATAATATGCCGATCCTCACAGTCAGTAGATTACATCAAAGTAAAAACCGCTGCGAACGAACCAACTACATTTTCCTGCCATTTTCTTGTTCTTGTACGGCTTCATTTTCTCGGTTAATACACAATTTAACGTTTTCACCTCCCCATTCCGCGCTCACCTTCTGTCAGCAATGCACTAAATCAGATTTAGAGTCTTCGCAGATATTTTTATTCCTTTTTCTAGCACTGCTCTATAGCTTCTGTTCTCTAACATCTAACTTGGGAATGTCAACTTTGTCATTGCGATTGTGACTAGGCCAGCCTTGCTTTTCACTTGTACTCCCCTGGGAATTACATACCTACATGACATTGTGCACTTTGTTTATTGCACACACACATTGAGTGTATGATGACTATCTAGGTTCCACTAATAAAAACAGTCGTACACACAACTCGTTAGAGAAGGACAACCTATTTCATGTACGCTGTACCGGAACATACCAAAGGAAATTCCATTAAACGTAAATAAAAGGACAAACAGTACAGAATAAGGGAAGCAATTTCGTATTCACTAACAGCCTCAAGTCAGAATTTCGACAAGGAGCGTGTGTGCGCCCCATATTACTTTTTTAGCCCCTTTCCCCCTTTTTTCCTGTCCCCATCTTGTCTTCTACTCTGTTTGTATTTACGTGCCGATACCAATCTTATTTGCTTGCATCGTGTGATATCGCGATGTGAAGTGATGCGCGATACAGTGGAATCAAGATCAATCGGCAACAAAAAAGAGGAAGCGAAAAGAGCAGTGTAAACACTACAAACTTCATAAATATTTAACATTTATGGATTGACTTTTCTTCTCACTGAACGAATGCAAAACTTATGGGGTCTATGGGGAAGCAAAAAATAAGCCCATTGACAGTCACCAGGAGATAGACCCTTGTCAAGTCGAATGGAGCCGATATGTCATTATACTCAAACTCATATTTTTTCTGACACTCTTTACTTTCTTTCCGCAAAAGCTGACATATATTCTTGTGCCACTAGTCAAGAGAATTAATCTAAAAATGTGCCGCCTCGCAAGTAAACATTATTTCCAGTGGCGTGGCGTCATTAGCACGGGCAACATACCAAGGAAAGCTATATATAGGCATACTATGCCATAAAAAAAACTTTTCCTCAATTAATGACTAGGTAAGCAAAGCACTTCTGCCTCGGTGAAAGTGAAAACAGAAGGCTGTCGGCGAAAACAAGGGAATAAAAAAGAATTACATATCTTTAGAGTCTAATTATTAGGGAGGAACTGTCTTGTGCAGGTATATCCTGCAATAACGCAACGTGTTGTTTGAGCGGGACTCCCTACTCATGAAAATAAAACCAGGAACACGCCGTTACTTTTACTCGGTACGTTTTTTTTGGCTTTTGGGGCACAACGGAATGATAGTAGTACTACAGCGAGGATTTCTATATTTTTTACTTAACTTGCGGCAGTAGGTGCAAGAAGGGAGAATAAAAAGATGATAGTCTAAACATGAGGACAATGAACAAGCCGAGTCCCTAATATGATTAGTATTCGTGCCATTACCACAACAAAGGAAGTGGAACAGAGGGAGTCACGATTTAGGCAAATATATTGAATGAAATGATGGGACGTGACTGTATTCTTTGGGAAAATGTTACCTTTTAATAAAAGAAATTCCTTCACTTTACTTTGTATGCCTACACTGAGGAAACAGCGTATAATCTAACTGACCGGAAAAAAAAGAAGACTTTTAGGTATTAATGTCGCTTTTCCCCTGGTGACTTAGCCTGTTACACTACTCCCCATAATTTAGTTTTTTTTTCTCAGAGAGCTTTTTCCTTACCTGAGCTCCAACTCGTTCCTTCTTTCCATGTTGTTGAACGGGACTGAGAGGATGACTAAAGAGGAGACTCTCGCTGGCAACCCACTATAGTAGCAGTGGCGTAAAAAAAACTACGTGAACTATATTTAGTATTTTCCCTAGATGTGAAGAAAACTATGAAACCGTGAGAGAATGTGTGTGAGTGAGAGAGAGATTCGGTTCGTTCGATCGATCTCGAACCGCGCATGGGTCCTATTCCTTGAAAACCCTTTTTTATTTATTGTAGTATAAAGGAGAAAGGGAGAGAGGCTTGAAAATGCCATCAATGCAATATTGCAATGTCTTCCCTATAAAAAAATATAAAAAATGTGTGCGTCGCGTCCTCGTGTAGTTTCCCTCTTTCTCTCTTGGCGTGCTTTCCAGTTGCTAGCCTGGCTCCGACTACGTTGATAAAGTGGGAAACGAGTTCTTTTTTTTACTTATTTTCCCTCTTTTCCACCAGTTAGTTTGTGAGATTGGAGGCAAAAAATTTTTCAATCGAAGATACAACACAGGTTCTTCCAAAAAAAGGTGTTCTCTCCTGAGAAGATCGCATTTTCCCCCGCTTTTACTCACCTAATGGAATGTGATTTCCAACAGCAATTTTGCTAACACACTGAAATAGTTATCTGCTTTTCCTTTCCCGGTGTACTCTCTTATAAATTATGTATGATATACTACTAGTGTAGTAGGAACTGCTACTTTGCTCGAGGAGCAAAGTCACATCTCTCCAGCCACGCTATTATTGCCTTTTTCACTGATCTCATTGCGTGATCCTGTAATCATATCGCATCGCTTTTCTTCATTCTGTTTACGTTCCTAGAAAAACAGGAACGAGAAGCATGTTTTTTGTTGGTGGAACTTAAAACAAAACTTTGTAGAGGGAAAGCGGCTGACAATTTGTCCCACTCTCATCCAAAAAAATCTCCTTCCTTTACTGGGTCACAAATGGATGGAATGTGGTCACTTTCTAGTCGGCCCCATTTCTCTCGCAGTAACACAAAATTCATGTCCTGTCTCACTCAGTTAGCTCAGTTTGCCTTTTGTTTTGTCAATGCAAAAAATAAATCCATTTTTGTTTGGCTCCAATTTAGCACTAACGCATACTCTAGAGAGTGCTTTTCTGCACATCACAACAAATTAAGTGATATTTTTTTTCTTCGTTTCTGTAAATACAGCAGTACAGTAGGCTATTTACCAAGAGCAAGCCATAGCTATCTCCTATCATTTACTTTTATGCTTTTTAAAGGATTTGAAATGAGATGGATGTTTTCGTAGCGCTTTCACTAACTGCGTATATGAGGTGAGCTGGTAACTCGTGTAGTTTTTCGCCAAACAAAAGCTAAAATGGTAATGATCAGACAGTTTTAGGTTTTTAGCTTAGAATGCGAATGTGCTTGCGGTGTTGGAGGTGTCACTTTCACCATTTCAACTGTAATAAATACAGAGCTGACTGTGTTGGTTTTCTCCCTCGGAGATGGAAAAGTGGAACGACAGAAAAGCAACTGGAATCTGGAACTGATAAAGTTATAAAATTATAGAGTAGCATGAACTTTACGAGTTTATAGATGAGAGCTGGGTGGGAAGGACAAACAAATGTTTGTGGGTGTAGGCACATCACGCATGTTTTTCCAAAATGAAGCAGCTTTTTTTTTGCTTTTTTCTATGTGTTCATAGAAGATATTTCTGCGTGACTCATTCCACGTGTAGTGTGTTACGGAGTCACTCAAGTATGACTCATTACGTTATATGCATTTGAACGGGTCCGTTGAGGATTCTTCACACAATGCTTAATGGCAATGGCGCTCTGAAAATGCGTTATAGCCGTAGTAAAAGCGGATAGAAGGACAGTTTCAGTTTTGGGATTAGACGCGATTATTTTTGAACCCCAGTTTACTTGCTTCCTATCATTTCACGAACTCGACCCCGTTCTGCGCGCGTAGTTTTTCTTAGGAAAAAGCTGTGCAATTCCAAAGTTTGTCATGCAAAAACACGAAAGTAAGTGGTTTTCACAATAGGTATTTTTTGGCTGCGAAAGGTTTTTCGTGGATTTCCCCTCCCGTAGATTTCCTTTCGGGAAAGACTTGAAAAAGAGCGTGAGGGATTTTTGTAACTGTTTCTAGGCAGCTTTTTTTCGTTGAAGATTGCATTCCGTTCATTTACGGTCCCTAGTGATCGGGAAAAAAGGCCACTATCGGATTTCTTTGCACATACTACATCAGCTCACATAATGTGCTTTTATACCTTCCCTACCATCAAGGGACGTTTCTTTTCTGTTTACCAACAAGGTTTCACCAGAGAAATCACTCGGGAAAATATTTTGATGAGGTATTCTCCATATTTGCTGGCATGTGCTAAGTTAGCGAAACAGTGTGAGTTACTGGAGAGAATTCTAAGAAGGAAAAATGTTTTCTGTTAAGCACTCACGTTGAAGAACTTTCCCCCGTGTGGTTACACGAAAAGTAAACCATAACTAGGAACACAACTTTGCTAGCGGGTATCTTTGCACCTTTGCTTCTGTTTGTCTGTCACCAGTCACAGCAAAGGAAGCCAGGTTGACATTTGCGAAAAAATATACCTTTGCTTTTTTGTTCCAGTGAGGACTGCGAAGAGGGATAGGGGTAATGTAGGAAAATCCATGTAAAAATTACACAAACATGTAACGTGATTCTATATAGTGCATGATAACAGTCTATAAATGGCACGTGAAATGATTTTGGAATCACTAAAGAAAGACAGGCATGCAATAGGAGTAAAATTTTTGGAGTAAGAGTTATCATAAAATCCAATTTTCTTTTTTAAACCACTAATTCAACATTACATTGCTTATATCTAAAATTTAAGTAGAATTTTGAAACTATTGTATTTTCCTTTAGAGACTGAGCAATAGGCCCAACTATTGTGGGGGCATTCCCAATCGAGTTCTCAGTTGCGACACTAATTCACGGAATCCTCCCATGAATTCAATTGAGCTGGGTCTGTAAATTCAA
Organism: Acrocyrtus sp. NNG-2020; assembly: GCA_027744115.1. NCBI lineage: Eukaryota > Metazoa > Arthropoda > Collembola > Entomobryomorpha > Entomobryidae > Acrocyrtus > Acrocyrtus sp. NNG-2020. The sequence goes on along the minus strand of JAHZND010004459.1, from coordinate 1,611 downwards.
ACGTACTCGGTAGTTTAAAAATCTTTTCAGATTATTTTAGCTAGAGATATGCAGCTGTTTGTACTTACTCTATTTGATCTGGAGGGAGCAAAAACCTATAGTGAAAGTTAAGACAACACAATCAGCACAACCAATTACACACTGAAGTACTGAAAAGCAGTATAATGTAAAAATTGGAATTGTTTGTCATCTAACCCATGGGTTCCGTCATCTCTCAATTCAAATCCCAAAGTCACACTGGTATCATGAACACCTTTAATCCTGAAAAGTTCCAAAAAAATTTTTGTAGACATTCAGCAAAATTCCATATCAAATGTATGGATGGACAAGCACAAGAAATTTGTTTTACCAGTCGAAGCAGCTCCCACTGGCTGGATAGAGAATATCAACTATATTTCCAACTGTAAATTCAGTTCCATAATGTGTCTGAATCGCAGCTGCCGTAGCTTGTCCAATCCGCATCTGTAAAAGTTTTTTTATTTCAAAACTACTTGTCATAAGTATGTAAACTACATATAACGACTAGTTGTTAAGTGGTTTGAATTTAATCTGCCACACGTCCAACTTTCACTACAGCAAAACACTAAAGTAGTGACTTCGCTCCAGTGACAGTGGAAAGAAAAAGTCATGCAAAAATACGTACGTATTCTTCATAATCAGGGTAGCGATCGGCGCTGTATCCATAAGGAAGGAGGATCAACTGGCTGTAACTGTGTACGGACAAGAACATTTTCGCTTGGCTTGCAATTATATTGTAGAAATCGGACGCTGCCTTTATCTCTACCTGGCTGAAACCAGTACCTCCATGGTAGGTATCCTAATAACAAAATAGGAAATTATAACTATTTATAAGCATTTTGTTTGGTTTGTACTTACTGACAAAAATTTAAATTTTACCCGATGACTAATGCTATAACTTTTATAAGTACCTAATTGTAATATTATGTTACTGTCAGTGGTTTATGGCACTTACACTGCAGGGTTCGCTTGATGAGCCACCAGTATTAAACTCATAATCCCAATTACGGTTTGGATCAGCACCTGAGGGATTCCAGAGAAAAAAGTCTTCTTTTTCAGTATTTGAACGAAAAAAACTTTTCAAATAGAAAGAAGGATATTAAAAATGTGACGGTATACCTCTGCATCCAAAAGGACTGTCAGTGTGGGAGCGGGTCTGTCAGTATGGTACTAAAAGTTCTGCATTACCATTTAGATAGGAAATAGGAAACCGCTATTACATCACTCCACCTGTATTTCTAGCGTCATTATTTCTAAATTAGCTTACCTTCCTCCACATCCGATTACTAGTGAAAGTATAAACGTAACTGTCAACAAAAAAGGTATCAAAAGTAACAAAAACAATTTTTTATATGAGCTTTGCTTGGTTCATATAAATACCACTGGGGTACTGAGAGAATAGGCCTATGGTTTAGTCGTTAATCGTTACCCGTCTGGATTTACCACAGGCATAATGTAGACGTCAAAATCATCAGTAATTTTTTGAATATCAGCATCATTATTATTTAGAAGCTCATTTATAACCCAAGTTACAACTGCAGGTGTAATCCATTCCCGGGAATGAGTTCCTGGATTAGTAATTAAAATATATGT
>JAHZND010004458.1:0-25011 GCA_027744115.1 Acrocyrtus sp. NNG-2020 | reverse complement strand
CTTCTGTCCATACGACAGAGCAAGGGCAGAGTTAGTGTATTCCGTGGATTTGAACTGTCTGGGTAATAAATGGAATCTGGAAAAGTAGCAGAAAACCGTTCGCTTTTATTGTGCCTATTCTGAAGCATGTAAAACGCCAAGTTTCTTTATAACTTTCTACTTTCGCTTTCCTTCTGTGTATGCAGAGAACTTGCGGTTCGTTGTTAATTGATTAAGTTCTGTGAAAGATCACTATTAACACTGTGCTACTGCTGCTGCACTAAGCTAGCTTTAGGCACAGGTCATTTGCTAAAACGCTTTTATTGTTCCTCTTTTTGTTTTTATTAATGACGTTTTCGCACAAAGAAATAAATACAGAGCTCCCCTAAATTAAATCTAAGTCAAACAAAGACACGCCTTATATTTGCTGAAGCATGAACTTGCCTTTATTGAATTCCTTTGTGTAGCCAACTAAAAATCCTTTCTTTTTGTCTCCGAAAAAAAGATCTGGAAATCTTGAGTCTAGTGGTGACCAAACTTACGAACACGTCACATACTTTACCTACGTCTATGGAATTTTTTTCTCCAGATTTCATACCTATTAAGTAGCAATGTGCAAAAAAGTCTACTATTGTAAATCGTGCTGTATTGCTACAGCCAAAAAATAAGTAGAAGTATTGTTAATGTGGCTGTGTCAATGGGCTTGTTTACAAAGCTCTCCAAACCACTACTTTGCCAGTCTCATTTTAAAAACAATGCTTTCTCCTCTACTCTGAGTTGAACGAAAGAGGCAGTTGCAAAAAGCTCGCAATCGCAAACCAGCTTTGTTTCTTTTCAAAAGTGTTTTCAATTTCCCCTGCAATGATATAAGTATTCGGGTACATAAGCTAGTTTTTGAGTAAAGTTTAACCCGTAAAAATTCCAAATTATATGTCTCGGTTCGACTAACTTATAAAAAAGTTCTATTCGTCGTGCCTTCGTTATCTCATGAAATGTCGATGAAAATGTAAACAGTGCTAATTACTTATTTCATATTGCGGTTGAGAACCGCAACCCCCATTTTACTAATACTTATCTTATTAGTCATGCGAAGACGGCCCTTGACACATACACACAAGTGCTATAATCTATCTAGGGTAATATTTTTAACCGCCTACATGTTTGCATGATGTAATTAAATGCTTTTCAACTTTGCCCAAAGTTTTCTCGTTGTATAGCCCTGCAAAAACGGGTATGTCGGTATGTGTAGCTCCACCGTTAATGCGTCGAGAAGAAAGCCACAATCAATACGCCTTCATTTATAGACTGATGCGCATATTCCTTCAGTTTTCAGCTTTACCACAAAGATCTATATCGTGTAAGCGAAATTCAATTTGTTTTGCTTAATTAGAGCTTCCATCGTTCCATCTCACTTGAGTGAGTACTAGTAGAGCTCACTAAGGCATCCATTCACTTTCTCCTTCATCCATACAGCTCATATAAAAAACATTTGGCATATGCTCGCCAAGGAATTGGTTGCTCAGCTGAAAATTAGATTTAGAAGAGATTTTTCCCCATCTTCTCATTTGATTAGCGCTGTATACTTATGAGTTGGTCCAAAACATCCTTTTCTATAAAATATGGAAGCCTTACAGTGGCTGCTTGCCTATCTCTAAAAAGAAAATTCTGACATTGGAAGTGGGAGGAGGTTTGATTGCTACTCTCCAGACCTAGTTAATACATTTCATGCTCAAATCCAGTTTAGCTTAAGAGAGATCCAGCTTCGAGTAGTAAATTAAGGTACCGCTTTTCCTCCGAAACTTCTCCGAAAAGGGAAAGCACAGGTGAAATGAAGAAGAACGCGTTACGATAGTTTTCCTATACACGTGTGTTTGACCCATGTCATGTGGAAATCCGTTTATAGTTACTCACTCACTTAATCCTGTTTTCTCCGCATCCGCTTTCCCTCCCTGGCTGTATAGCATTGTAAAAAGATCGATTGGATTGTTTATGGGAGAAATGGCAGTCAAACTGCTTTCTCCAAAAAAACGCAAAATCCTTTTGTTCCTCAACAAAGGTTTCTCTTTTTTTGGAAAGGATGCTAAAATCCTGTCTACTAGAATGAAATGAGCAAACGAAGTCGCTTCAGTGCAATATGTGCTCTTATGAAATACTTTATCTGTTATCTCCTCCTTTTGTTTGCACAGCTCTCTATTATTAGCATATTTATTTAAAAGGGAAAACGATACAAGTAGATTCCTTAGTAAATTAGGCAAGGTCGTCTTTCAAGATGGAATTTGAGAGGGGCATCACCACGACTAACTAAGAGCTGACACATTCTAAAGGGAAACGATCGCTGTCATTTTTTTATTACTGGTAAATTCAATTTTGCATCTGGAGGAAGTAAGGGGAAGACACATTTTAGATTCTGGTGTCACTGTTGCGTTGCGTACAGAGGGAGCGAGTCTTACGTTAGACGACATTCATCGCCTACTGCACTACTAGTTGTTCCTAGGCTCCTGCCCCTCCATTCTTAGGTATATTATTACCACTTTTCCTGCTGAAGTATTTTTACATCCTATTCCTTGTTCTCGTCAATGCACGAAAGGGAATTTTTTCTAAAGTGAGTGAGTGGTTTGTGTCTATGACAGACTTTCTTCGCAGGGGGAAGTATTACACTGAAGAGGAATGCAGAGACGTGAATTCCTTTCAGATCAGCTTGATATTGATAAGGAAAGCTCTCGGCTCGAGAGAAAAAGTGAGCAGAGGGACAACCCGGGGGCTCATTACAAGCTCACATGCAGTATACATTTTTTCCTTGAAAATGAAATGCTAACATGCTCTTATCAAATCAAGCCCTATGACAGAACTCTGAAGAAGGCGATGCCCTATAATGTATAATTATTTAAACTTCTCAACAGATAATTAACAGAACGCAAACTCATCTAATTCCCAAGTTAACACCGAATTCGGTTTGGGAGAAGTGCTGCTACAAATATGCTGCAGTAGAAGCTTAAATTATTTCAAGTACTAGTCTTCCTGTGTTCAAAGGGTGTATCTACTCTTACCTGCTTACAAATCAAATTGAAGTTAAATTGTCACCCGATTCCGAAAATATGGATAATGACTTTGCCGAAAACTTTATCACAGTTTTTACGACATAATATTTCATTTATCTCTTAATTCAATTTTATTATGATTTAATTCCCAATGCAACTTTAAATTTGCGTGTACCTATTCATTGCTTTATTTTAATACTAGTGGCCAAAATGAAGCCCCACATCGGAGCTTAGGTAGCTAGACTGTACATGGAATGTAAGAAGAAATTAGGCGTAATAAGGATACTTTCATATGGATATAGGAATGCTCTGGGCTAGACCCGACGGGGATTTGTGACAAAGGCCCATATGAACAATAAAAGTATACTTATTTGCCATCCGATTTTATCAAATGAGGTATCAAATTGAAGTTGACGAATGCAGCTCTGGAGCATTATAATATTTTTTCTAAACTCTAATGTTTTATCTTACCTCTATGAGTGTTATTGCCGATTGCTGAAATTTTACGGTAACTGTGAGCATAACTTAAAATTACAATTTGAAAGGTAAGAAATTAGAGTTCAGAGAAAATAAAACAAAGTGTATTTATTACCTTCAATTTACACTGTAACTGCCAGTGTAACTGGGCTCCATTTATGACAAAAAAGTGATTAAAAAAACAGTAGATGAGGAACGTAATCGAATGTTCCAAAAAGTTTGCCTAAAAATTCAAACAATGTAATGCCAGATTTAAAGGAAAGGTTAAAGTCTCGGAATAAAAAAATAGGTTGGAAGTTGTGAAAGAGCGATTGTGTGGTCGCGTTGAAAGCACTTGACTGAGAGATGGGATGTATACGTTATGTGTCACGAGGGCTTCTAATTAAATAATGGGGGCGAATCATTGAAAAATGTTGCTGCTTTTTCCTTACCTATATTACCAGAAAGCTGCATCAACATTTTCTCAATGGGGGCGAATAGATACTACGGGAATATTTACTTGATATTACTACTAACTTCATTTACTCGGAAACTTATTTAAAGAAATGATTCTACTGGAAAGATCCTAACTTAAACTATTTAAAAAAGGGAAAGCTCTGCTTGGTCCTTGTAACTCCAAGACCAACAGACGGCTACCTCTTCTTTCCTCTTTCCTCCGCCTTTTTTAAGATCTTTCTGGCAAGTACCGTCTCTACATTTTACGGTTGGAGAGGGAGACGGGAGAATACAACATTACAAACCTAGGTACTTACATCTAATTGCCTACATGGCATTTTCATAACGAACATTTCATACGACAGTAGTGATGGGAGAAATATTTTTAGCTCTGACCAATTGCATGCTGCATTTTCTACTTTATTGTTGAGAGCTACTACTGAATGCGAAAACAGTAATGCAAAACTCACTTATTATTAAATTTTTAGAAGAAGTGATAGTTTTTATTAATCTCCTTTGCCCATTCAAGCTTTATTGGCAGTAAACAGCAATGACAACATACATAATATCAATTTTATGTACATATTACATATGTGATAACTATATAGTAATTATAATAACAATCATTAAACTTTTTTAAAACATATTATTTTTATTTCAGATGGCGAAGGCAATTATTCACTACCTTCATTCAGGATTTTCTATTTTGGAAAAGTAAATCTGGATTCAAGTTACTCCGTGTAATACACAACAGCAGAGGTCTTCCAATAAAATCCTCGAACTAAACAAGGCGTTTTAGGCTTATAAGAAAATCTGTGACAGGACCAGGTTATCGATTTTGTAAGAATAAACGGCTACAAACTGAAATGAAAGCACAGAGCAAGGTGTGGAACCTATTCGAGAAAATAAAACCGTTCTTCAAGAGAAAACATTGGAACACAGTACTTTAGCTAAGTTTGAACAACACATGAAGTTCGGTATTATTGGGTAGATTACTAACTAATAACTATACTAACATAACATATGTAAGAGTCTATGATACTTCAAAGTCCATATCGAAATTGTAGCTATTGCTATTTCTTTCCTTTATCAATTACAACATGAACATAATGTATTTAGAGATAATCGACCTTAACTTTAACAATGTACAAGTTCAAACATAAGAAGAATGTAGTTTGGCAGGGTAAATGTAAAAGATTGTTAGTCTAAACTCTAAACAACTAAAGAAGTAGAGAGCAGAAAGGAATTTTATTACCGGAGTAGTTTCCGTACATTGTACGTTATTCTGTACTATATTAATTACTGATTAAAAAATTGATAGTTTAAGTTTCTGTTTAAAGTATCAGTATTGTGGTACAATTAAAGTGAACTTAACTTGTAATCAATTTTACACAATGGAATATTTTTCAATTGATTTATTATTCTCAAAAGCATTGTTTGAATCTAAAAGAATTTTTGAAATATTTTTTACAATTTTACAATCCATTGCAAGAAAACACAATTGCATTTTTAAAAACTTCTAGCTCTTAGACTAGCAATTCAGAATACAATAGAATAGAATATAGATTTTATTACTCCAGTTAATGATTGATTGAAGCTGAATAGTTAGGTCCTCTTAGATTTTTTAGCCTTCTTGCCACCTGATCCAACAGCTTTTTTTGCAGGGCGCTTTTTAGCTTTTGCCTCGTTCTTCTTCAAGGCGGCTTGTGCTCTATTAAACCGGTCCACTAAATCCTTGCAATTACCCAAATTTTTTACAGGCTCCCACGTGTTTCCACTTGAGCCATAACCCACCCACTTAATAAGATATTCAACTCTACCCTTCTGGGTCCTCTTATCGAGTATTTTTTCTACTTCTGTTTCTTCTTCATTTGCACTTTTACCGGGTTTTTTGTCCTTTTCATCCTTATTTGCGAGTTCTTTATTGAATTTCTTAACTAGGTCCATACAGTTGGCCAGATGGATCTCCGGTTCCCAAGTTGAGGCACTTTTAGGCCATCCTACCCATTTTATAAGGTATTCCACTTTACCACGGCGAGTGCGCTTTTCCAAAACATTTTCTACTTCCCACTCTTCTTCATCTTCTTCATTTTCGGAATCCTCTTCCTTTTTTGATTTGGGGGTCTTTGAAACAGCTCTATTTGCAGATTTTGTTGAGCTACGAGTCTTTCGTTCCGGCTTCTCATTTTGATCATGGTTCGAAAGCAACGAACTAGCGTCAGATGAACAGCCTGGAGAAGAGTCTCCAGCTTCAACTTCTTGATTATCTTGACTTTCTACTTCCGAATTAGATTGGTCGAGATTACTACTCTGACTAGAGGACCGGGTCACTCGGGAGGATCTGCGAACTTCACTTTCCCCCTCTGATTCTGCCATAGTAATAGAACTGGAACTTGAAGTCCGGCTTGCTGGTTTACTTTTAGACTCCCGTGGTGCACGACGAGAAGTCTCAACTGGGAGGGAGTAAATTAAAATAAATTCGTTTCAATTGCTATTATTGTAACATCTAATTTCATGCTGGGTTGTACTTTCCCTGCATTAAAAATTCCACGCTAACCCATAATTGTTTTAAATTGAGAAATAGGGTCAGGGTCCAGACACGGTGGGTAAAACAAAAAGGAAGGAGGTCTTTGGTATTCGTGTTACGAACCAAAATGCAATAAACGAAACCCAAATAAATTGGGGAGAATTAATCCTAATAGTATTTACACTAACTGTTACTGATATCACTTTGGTACACCGCAATTTCTAATATAGAAGACCCCGTCTGCAATTTCCCTAACCGTTTCAGTGCCCCCACCAAAAAGTAATTTACAACTTTAAAAATACTCATAAATATGAATTGCCATCAAAGCCAAGTGTCATTACCTTCGATAAGCTTTTCCGCAGCTGCCTCAAGAGTCTCTTTGGAACTCTTTCTAGACGCCGGTCTTCCTTTCTTGGCAGGCGTACGAAGGCCCTTCTCCTGGGAAACCGTCCTTGAAGCCGGCTTACTGGATGATAAGCGAGTCTGCATTTTTGAAGTCTTTAATCCGCAGCTTCAACTTGAACCTCACTAATTAGCTAAAAATCAATACTGTATTACTAAATGGCACTTCACACTAACGTCAGTCTTTTCTCAATCTTCAAAATAACTTTGACTATTTTGACAGGACGAGTTAATACTATTCAATTACAACAGTACGATGCGAGTTTACGCTTTTTTCTCCACGACCAAAAAAGACTTTTTGAGAAACGGCCAGACAAGAATATTTTTTGTTGTTTACTTGGCTGTTCAGTTTTCGACTCGAGTCAGTTTTCCTTCCATGGTGATTATATGACTAGGGCGCATGACTAGTGGTTGGTTAGTGAACCCAAATTGGTGAACCCAAATTGAAAACCGTTTACGACGGATTTGTTGTACGAGTCGTTCTCCTTTCCTTGCCTTGCGGTTCTGCTTCTGCTGGTACAGCAAGTCCTTTAGTCCTGCGAAAAAGTCACTCACAGTCACAATGGTCATTCAACTAACTCCGAAGAAGCATGCGTTGCGTACTTCCACCAACACCAAAAGTTACTTCGTTTTATTTTGTCGTCTTACTTTCCCGCCTTCGTGAATTTGCATAACAATAATGTAATTCGATGTACATTTACATTTACAGTATGTTACTACATTTACTCCCATTCGAGTTTAGAGTTGAAATCGGATTTCGAATTTGACTCCTTAACCACTCGGACACGACAGATTTAGCATTTTCCATTAATTTTATTAGCTAATTACTAATTAGGTACATTACAAGTCCTATTCAACATATGTAACTCCGTAAAAAGTGCTAGAAATGGATTTTGTGGGAAATCATACAAGATGAATCCTGCTGTGCGAAACGCTACCTCGCCCCGATTGAGCTGAAATTTATAATTTTACCCAATTTTAGGGTCCTGAATCCGAATATCACATTTATTTTTTTAGCCACGATCAAATTTTCCCTCTATAAGCAAATTTGTTTAAAAAGCCCATAGCAACCAACAAGTTTTACGACTTCTGGGAGAAAATTGGGTTGGTGTTACCCAAGTATGGCCCCTATTGATTATGGTGTCAATCGACAGGAAATTTCATGAAACGTCCAGATCCGGAATATCAGCGAAAAAAATTTTTTTTCCTGAAGGAAAAAACTTAGAAAATTGAATAACATAATCGGAATCAGGATCTCAAATTGGCAAAGAATGATCTTCAGCTAAATCTACCATAAATTTCTCCATTTATGCGGCTAAAATTGTGTATGATAACTTTTGGATAAAGATACTCCCCGTAAATGGAGACATCAGATTTTAGCTGAAATTAATTACTTTGTATATTAATTTTGATTGACCAATTTTGGAAACATTTGCTAAGGGTGATGGGTTTTTGTGCGCAGATTTGTACCTAGTATTTGCGTTGTAATTGGGAATTAGAACCCCGAAATTAACCAAAATTATGATTTTCAGCAAAATCCATTTTTGGCACTTTTTTACGGAGTAGCATAACACTGTTTGTCGATCGGAAGGTCTCGCCGAGTAGTGGAAATTGAAAAGATTTTTATGCGGAAACCAAAAATGACTCACAAAAAAGGTTCGATTTCTAGTGTTATCAAGGAGGTTTTCATGGTTCAAAAACTTCGCTATACATATAATACATACCTACATAGGTACTAAAATTGGAACGATACAGAGAAGATTAGCATGGTCACTGCTCAAGAATGACATTAAATGCAATTATGGCCAGGTTATTGTATGCTAGAAAATAATTAGGTTAGAGAACAAGGAGTTTAGGTTTTTCTATGGAGTCCTACGTTTATATCCCAGGGCCAGGTAGTAGGTATTATAACTGCAGCTAAATATATAGGCAATCGGAGAATTGCGTTTTTTAAAGGGATTGTTGCATATGTAGAAATGACATTTTTAAAAAATTAGTACATAAAATCACAAATGGAAAACCTCAAGATAAATCGTTTCCGTTTCTGCTAATTATTAAAGTTGTCGCGTTGGAAATAAGGAAATTATAATTACTTTATATTTTATACCCATGCGACGGAGTAATGACAATTTTATAAGTATAAAGTGGGCAAATTTTGGAATTTTAAAAAACTGTCTCGGGACATACCCAGGATTTTAATTAGCTTTCGAATGATACCTCATTTGTCAAAATCGGGTAATAAATGCGCCTACAGGAGTGTTCCCTTTGTCAAATTTTTAGGATTTTGTCCTCTCCTATCTCACGGTAGTGCTTAGCAACATAAAATCTGTTCATTAATTTTAGGTAACCAAGGCCAGAAGAATCGATGACAAAATTTTGAAATTTTTTGGAGATGGTCGTTCCGGCTGTTGACGAAGGCCGGTATTGCTGCTCAAATGTTATGTTATGAACTATGAACTGTTACATTTCCTTATAACGATTTATCCTGAATCCTGAGGTTTCCTGTTGTGATTTAAGTACTAAATTTTAAAAAATGTCATTTCTATGCAAAAATCTCTTTCACAAAAAAGTGCCAAAACGCAATTCTCCGGTTGCCTATATAACTCAGGTTTGTAGGTTTACTGCCTTCACTTTGCAGGAGGAGTTCAAACTAAAAGTTACTGACCAAATAGATTGTATGCGACTAAATGGATTTCCATTGACCTTTTGGGTCCTTCCTTCCTACTCGAAGAGAACTTTCGATTGACATGTCGCACACCTTTGAATTCGAACGGTAATATACCTAACTAGTAATAAAACTGAATTCACAAATGAAGTCCTCTCGAGTTCGGCGAGGGAAGTGCTATACATACATACAAATTGTATACCTATGTCATTCGAGAAGGTGAAATGAAATAAAAAGAACTTGTTTGTGGCAACTGCAACCATAAATTACCCAAGTTCTAGCATTACTGTAGGTTGTAGGTGGTAAGTCTACTATAGGATTGCTCTAGTGGTATTATAACAAAACTTTGCAGCATGTCTATTTGTTCGCGGCATAGATGTTATGAACCATGCCGCCAGCGATTTTCAACCAATGAGGTGGAAGTCATTATCATTTTTCTCCAATTATAAGCTGAACAAGATAGGCAAATGAGGAGTGATTTGATTAGGTTTAGGTTAGGCAGATTTGTAGATTACAAGGCACGAATTTGAATTTTTGGTTTATTACTGCAAACGTCGAAGACCTTTCGAATTTCACATATCGCATTTCCCCAGATTCAAAAGAGACTTAATTCTTGTGTATGCCTCCTTTCATTTATATCTAATTTATTAATAATTTTGAACTCGAAATTTAATTGGTTTTTGGTTTTTAGGACTTTGTTCTGTCAACGGTAAACTTGAAAAAATAATTTTTTTGGAATCTATGGTCCGTACCAGAGTTGTCCTTTTTTACGATACATTGGCTAATAATTGTTCGTAATTTTACTATGCTTTTTCGACTTTACTAAGCTTTTGCTCTGCGACAGAATTATTTTTGTCAATTTTAGATCACTATCATAACAATTGCACAAAAAATTCGCACGAAGATGTGGAATTTTTACGCACAGCTACATAACGCCAGTTTGGAGCATTCACATGAGCTGAGCAATTGATTCAATGACATTTCCTGCGTAATGTAATTTAATGGTACAATTAAAGAGTAACTACCTTTTTATCTACCATTCTTCCTCATAATTCTTCAATTAACTTCTTCATTTTTATGTAATGACGCGAAGCGTTTTGTCGCTGTGTTGTCGTAAATCGTAATAGAACTTTTACTGTCGTTTGCTGCGTCCCAATAAAGTATTACTTGCGTGTTTGCATCCTGACGCTGACGTTTTCAAAGTCAAGAAACACAACGTCGACAATGATGGCATACTGGTGAAAGTGGTGAATTCCTGTAACTCCATATTTTACCCAAAATTCTAGCCATCGCGGAGTTCCAAGTTTCAGGGCACTCTGCCAAATAAACACCAAAATGAAAAAAACATTTAGTTTAGCGAATTTTAAGTACTTCGTATCATTACTGCTAATTTTAACAGCAGTAAGTCGAGTTGAATGCGAGGGGGAAGATAAGAAGGCCGCTTTGAAGAATGCTGAAGGTCAGCCTGTTTCTGTGATTGATGACTTGGATGCTCATCGAGTAAGTTCACAGCACCAAGAAAAACAAGGATTAGTTATGGTCTTTTGATATGAAATATTATTTTCTGCAAAAATTAAGCTTTCGCCTGCGGCCATGAAGGCCCTTACCAAGGATGGGCCGATTCGGTTGGAAGGATTTGAGGTTTGCGAGTCCCATGAATGCAATCAAATTTGCGGAAGCAAAGACGCAGCAAAATCATTTTGCGACCCCGGCCACAAGAAAGTTTGCATGTGTGCTGTTGATAACTTTATGTCAGCAAATGTGGAGGGCTTGGTAGTTCCAGTAAATAGGGATAATCGCCTAGAAAGAAACTGCTCGTTTGCCTGCAATATTAGAAATTCCTATGCTAGAATTTGGCACAGAAACGACTACTCCAAAACGTGTAACTGTTTGATGAATCAGGTTAGTAAAAAAATTGCATGGAACATACATTTTTAATGTAATGTAAAACATATAATAACTAACCGTTAATATTTCCATTCTTTTCCAATTACAGATAACGAAAACGGGCTTAACACTCTGCGACGAATTTGCAATTAAAGACTGGTGCAAATTGATTTGTCAATCTGAGTCTGCCAAGTGTGCCTTTAACGGAGTGTGCCTTTGTAGACCCACCTGGAAGCAAGCATTCAAGCTGGAGTTAGCAAATGTTCGTCAGGAACAGGAAGCAGATGCGAAGGACTGTAGCAGGCGCTGTCGAGAATATCACAGTGAGTACACTTGGCGAATTTACGATTCCAAGCTGAACTCTCCTGACGCTAAATATGAATTCCGGGAAAAATACTGCTTATGTGGGGAGGAGCTGGAGGCAGAAGACACTGCAATGATGGAGGTAATAAATAATAATACAATAAAACATAGAAAGCTCATATAATTGCAACCGTCATTTAAAATTCTACATCGCTTTTAGAAACTTCATGACCAAGGATTTCAAGAGTGTACCGGACTCAAATGTAAAAAACGATGTGGAATGAACATGGAAGCAGAGTGCGAGCCGAAGTACAGAAGAGCCTGCCTCTGCCCCCGTCATAATATCTTCATTGGCAAATATCTGTGGGCTCGCTTACCTACCAAGAAGGAAACGATTTGTGTAGAGACATGCGTCAAAAATGGTTTAGCTCCGAGGGTCATCGAATGGAATCCCTTTTTCGATCCTAGAAACGATTGGTCAAATGGAGTCTACCGAAACTCCAGATTTCCTTATCTTTACGATGGAAAATTTTGCCACTGTATAAATCTTAGAAACGTAAAGCAATAATTAACCATCAATCTTATGGCATGTTTTCAATTACGTAAAATGAAGTGAAGGTTTTATATATTTGTTTAAATGCGTTTGATTGTTTCTTATCTTAGGAAATCGACGTAAATCAGTTTCGACCTTGCACCGACGAGCTCTGTAGATGGATTTGCGGTCACGAAGACGCAATCTGCGATGGGAAGACGAGGCGTTTCTGCATCTGTAATACGCATCAGATGGTCGGTGGTCTTGGAAGACGACCAGATCCTGGAGAGACCAACTGTAATGTGATGTGCAGGAGGAACTTAAATGATGCCAGGATGCTGGATGTGAACTGGGATATTCCTTCTCCATCCTGGAGCGTAGCGAAAGCAAAGTTCTGCGGTTGTGTCAGACCAGTAAGATTACTTGAAATGAAATTATATATAAAGCATACATACCTTTAAGTTGTTCGTACCGGTCCTCTTTTTTTATCTGCAACTATATTAGGTAACTCCTTCCGGTCTCTCTCACTGCGATGGAATGGAAGGTCGAGATAACTGTCCAAAAATGTGTAACACCACTGCTGCATACTGCACAAAGGACAAAGTTTGTGAGTGTCTTCTTAAAAAGAATCCTCTGGAAAATCCGATGATCCGAGTGCCAAATGGGAAGGAGGCAGAAGAGTGTGGGGAAATCTGCCGCTCCTGGACATGGCCACTTACTGAAGACACAAACCACAAAGGCTACATATATGATGAAGGTCGAGCATTGTGTATCGACAATAATACCTGTCCAGCAGTTGACACTACTCCATGGGCGTTAGGTCAGCCAGGGGCACTGTCGGTGCAGATTGATGCCCTTGAGCAGAATGACAATGGGTTAAAGAAGTACTGCCTCTGCATCAGAAGTGAAACGGTTTCGAACCGACCTGGTATACGACTACCATTTTCATTTGAGCCTCCTAGGCTTACTAAATCACTTCCCTGTATATTTAACTATACTTGTATTCCTGTTTCTGATTCGTTGCATATTGTCGCATGAAATAATTTCCTATATAAATAAATAAAATTCAGCAAAATTAAAGTCTATTTCTTAAAAGTTTTCAAAAATGCGAAATTAAAAATTGCTAGCTTCACCACACCCCATCCGGAAAATTAAAAAGTCTATAACTGTAAAATAAAAAAAACTCTTCAGCTAACTCGTCAATTAAATGAAACTACATGATACCTATTATGCAGTATTGATGAATTGATTACGTGAATATCATAGACGCACAAGTTCGAATTTGTATTAATCTTCCTCTTCCTATTAATACAGATAATAAGATGAGCATCATTGTATGTTATCATTCATACTAGTATCATAGTATCACCGGCAAAAAGCAAAAATGAAAAGAACAAAGTCACTGCATTGCATTCCTATAATACGTGGTTGTGCTGTGACAGTGACAAAATGCTTGTAATTTCTACCTTTACGTTGCATTGGGGTAAAGCAACAGTCTTGCTCAAATCAAACAGGAACGGGCGGGAGTTTAAAACGCAAGTCTTTGTAAAGTGTTTACATCCACCACACACACGACTACATCCTAAACAGAGCCAAGCCGCTTTTAGTTTTTAGCTTTCAGGCATTCAGGTTCAAGCTTCGGAACGCAGTTTGTTAACGTGGTTCAAGTGCTTTGGAATTGAAAGTTAAAAAAATAATTGACTTTTGCTGTTCGAAATGGATGATGAGGCTGAAACTTACAAACTGTGGCGAATTCGGAAGACAGTAATGCAGGTAAGTAAAGAGAGTACACGTGATGATATTTTTTAGTATTTTACTAAATTGGTGAGTAGTAATTCAGTAGTTTTCCTTTGTTTTAAAGTAAATTATCAAAATATCAACTACTAATATTGTTGTAAAGGTTGTCTTTATATTTAAACTTGAACCTA
This sequence comes from Acrocyrtus sp. NNG-2020, assembly GCA_027744115.1. Lineage (NCBI taxonomy): Eukaryota > Metazoa > Arthropoda > Collembola > Entomobryomorpha > Entomobryidae > Acrocyrtus > Acrocyrtus sp. NNG-2020. The sequence continues at coordinate 10,838 of JAHZND010004458.1, read as the reverse complement.
CCTTTTTAAATTGATAGACCAAATGTTCGTTTTCTTCCCGGATGAGCCCAAAATAGGTATAAAAACTATTAAAACGTATTGCCAGCGGATGCAGGAAGAAAATATTCACAGAGCCATAATTGTTGTCCAGCAGGGAATGACTCCAAGTGCAAAACAGGTAAAAACTATTGAAGTTGATCATCATCCATACTTTACCATTGTTTTAATTAATTTAAGGACTTACTTTCATTTCGTTCGTATTAATAGAGCTTAGTGGATATGGCCCCAAAGTACATCTTGGAGCAATTTTTGGAATCCGAGCTACTCATTAATATCACCGAACATGAGCTAGTACCAGAGCATGTCGTAATGACGCCAGAAGAAAAACATGAACTGTTGCTGCGATAGTAAGATAATTTATGCCTACGTGATGATTGATATTCATACTATGTTATTGTTTAATGCCTTAATGGTTTTGGTTTTATCAACGTCCCAGAGAGTTATGTTTGCCGAGAAGTTATTACATGCAGTTGATTTTGATTTTACTTACTAATCAAGGAATGTGATTGTGATTGATTTGCAGCAAACTCAAGGAAAACCAATTAATGCGTATTCAAGTGGGTGATCCCGTGGCTCGCTATTTTGGACTGAAGCGAGGCCAAGTAAGTGTGATTAATGAATTGTGCAATTTACTGCTGACGTATGTGGTGCTGATTGTGATTGACAATAATTGACGTAAACGTTGACTAAATAATCCAACATCCTACCCAGTTCAGTACTAATTTTAATAGTGGATACGTTTTAAATGAAGTTTTTCTTTGGTCTTTGGTTTCAAAAAATGAGCTAGCGTGATAGGGACTTTGGGGTTTCTGTTTGCAGTTTATATTATTCTAATTTATTTTGAAGAGTGCGTTATCCTATTCCTGTAAATACTACTAAATATGATACTATACACACCTAATGGTATTGTTAGTTATTAAATGAATTCGGTGTCAACTGAATTTCTGTTTATAGTCGTTTAAAAGAAAACTTTCTTCCAAGGATTCAACAGTCGGATCCAGTTGCGAGATATTTTGGTCTACAGAGAGGACAGGTTTTTAAAATAAGATTTTTAGACACTATCATAGACATTTGAATAATACAGATATAAACATTAAAAGCAGCGCCAAAGAATTTTATTTCAACGTTAAACTATTCTTGTTTTTTCAAAAAATTCAAAATAAAATTCTATAAATACATAAATGATACGACATACAGATAAATGAGTGTTACCTTCGACCATCGAATCTTGACTACTGTCAACTGACTATTTTTTTAAATGTTACAGGTAGTGAAAATCATTCGTCCTTCTGTAACCGCTGGGAGATACATCTCGTACCGTCTTGTTTGCTGATTAAGTTTATGTTAAAGTATAAATAGTAACCAGTAGTTCGAAAAATCCTCCAATCTCCGTATTATGTTACGAAAATTACGAAATCTTCATAGTGGAAGTGGTTTCTTTGTGTTATGTTATTGTCATTTTAACTTACAATATCTCAATTTATCTGATTTGTTCATTGTACAATGTAAGCAAAATAAATTGTAAATATGAATGTTGACAAACCATTCGTTCTGTAAATTTTGCTACTTATGTATTTATTATTATAACTCTGTGGAACAGAAAAGTTTAATAAATTCCAATACAAGTTGACTTCTCTGAAACATTTCGACAAATCATACTTTTCTAATGTTAACAGTTCAATTTTAAAGTGTAATTTTAACGTAAAACTGGGAGAAGCCTCAGCTCAGCCTCGCAAATGATTACGTTATACAAGTACAATAGTGGACATGTATAAGCTTTGAGATTATGTTTATGGACGTGATCTCAATTTTAAAGTCAAAATAAGCAATCTTTGTGAATTAATGACTTCTACCAGTTATTTTAATAAGCCACCCAAACCCAACATGACAACAATGTGAATGAGTAATGGACGGAATAATTGTAAACTCATAAAGCTGACTAAAGGTGACAAAAGTTGTTGAACTTCGATTCAAATATGACGTCCAACGTGTAGACTTCGACTCTGCAGAAATATGTGCAAAGATTAATTTACATGGTCTAGCATCCGTTGTGACCGTGCCTTAAAAGTAAACCCCGTCAAAGTAAATACCTTTGTAATTGTAATTAATAATATTATGTGTACTTTCTAATACATATCTACATGTGCAATGATGTAAACATCATGCCATAATCGATCACAAGTTAATCCCAATCCGTGTGTTTGGTTTATGTGCCTAAAAACGGATAGCATGAGATTTTCACTAATAATACAATGACAAAATGGCATGACTATTCGCACGCCTAAGCTATGATGAAATGCTGATGTGAGTTGTGGAGAGATTTACTTGATTCCAGTACAAGCACGTGTCGGTGCATGAAGCTACCGCTATTTTTGTCATGAATGATTAGTATAGTTGAGCTGAGATTTATTGATAAGCTATAGCCTACAGATATGTTGTAAATCAAAGAATGTTGAGTGTTTATTTAACATTCACATACAACATAAGATTTCAGCTATTTATTTAATAAATCATCCAATACCAACAAGGAAAACGTAAAATGAGTGGCGCTTGATGATATTTAGCTAACTTATCAACTTATCAACTTTTTTAAAAAAGTTTTAGCTACAACTCTAAATATGAGTTCGGCAGTTTTATTTTTCTATCATTCTATACGGATTAGCATTACGAAATTATGAAGCCCTCAGAGCTGTCTCCAACTACGGAATGTATGAAACAAATTACTTATGTAATAAAGCTTTTGAACTCTTGAGGCTCAAAATAATTTAATGAAAATGCGCAATTGCGCAAGTATTATAATCCAAATCATGTTTGAAATCCAGAATCATAAATCATTTCCTTCACAATTCTCTTTTCCGACTTTAATGCTAATATGTATGTAATGAAATGATATAGCTTCTCAAATATTTTTGCAGTGAGAACATTCCAGTTTGCCGAGATTACTATATAAACCGGTCGAATTTGTCGGAGTGGTCATCAGTTCCAAGATTGTCTCGGTTGAGTCTACTAGAGCTTTCGAACAAACCCTAAAAGTTCAATCAAGACATTGTGGTTCAGATTTCAACATGTTGAAAGCAACACTGCTAATAGTGTTAATTGCCCTGTGGGGGCTGGCAGAGTGCAAAAATATTGCAGAGGCAGAAGAGGACGATGATGCCGCAAATAGTGGCATTTCCAAGGACGTTAACAACCTTAAATATCTGTTTGTGAACCCTTCAAACGATGTCGTTGAGGTAGACTTCAACAACAAGCATTCCTTGGAAGTGGCAGAAATCAGGAGGAACCTTCCCGTTGTTGTTACCATCGATGGATTCCTGTCGAATTCAACTAGCCCCTTGACTAGTATTCTTCGGGAAGGTAATTCCGCAGAAAAATATATTTCCTTGAGCATTTATTTTTGACGAGCATGTCGACTAACGTTTTATCGTTCTGGTAGCTTTCAGAAACCACGGAGGATATAACTTGTTTATTCTGGATTGGTCGAGGCTGTCTGGATCAAATGCCCGAGTTGACAACTCTCTCAGAATGGCTGGCGCCTATCTAACCGTTCTTGGTAACGTAGGATCCATTGGAAATCGCTTGGCAGAGTTTCTGGAACTGTTGGAGTCGGAGAAGGGCATTCCACTTTCTGATGTTACTCTCGTCGGAGGCAGTCTGGGGGCACACAGTGAGTGTAGACATTTCGTACTGCTATGTCATGGGTATTTTGTATGCAAACTGGTACTAATTTTATTTTGCGTTAACTAAATAGTCGCTGGAGCTGCAGGAACATGGTTAAGAAGGAGACACGGAGTTTCCAACATCGGCCGCACTGTTGGACTTGACCCTGCCGGTAACTTTTTTTAACAAATGACGGCACCAACTTTATAGCTTTTTATCAGGTCTAGCTATCGCGCGGATTTCTAATTTTATTGGTAAACTTATTTGTTAGGCCCCTTCTTCTCTATGCAAGTCGACCGGGACAAGCGTCTTCACAAGGGAGATGCTCGATTCGTTGAAATCTACCACTCCAACAGGGGCACCCTCGGAGATGCTGATCATGATACTGGTGACATTAACATTTACATTAATGGAGGTGACAAGCAGCCAGGATGTGCGGAAATCGACAAATCTAATTCAGGTAAGCCTTACTTTCTATAAATGTATTTATACCCATAGAATGTGGACTTTTCAAAAAGATTTTTTGCAGCTCTTAAAATGCATTGAACTGAATAAGTTACATAACTTAAATTCGACATATTCTAACAGGCCTTTGCAGTCACAACTACGCCTTCAAGTTGTTCGCTCACACGTTCAACAATGACGTTGTTGCTTGCTCATGCACTGGAGATTCCGCTTGCACTTGCAACGGCTGCAGCTACACCTGCGCAAGCCCTATTTCCATTGGGTTGGGATGCCCTCAGAGGTATGTGGAAACCAATTTAATTTTTATTGATAATACGGCCATTTATATTAGTAACATAAGTATAATATCTATATTCGTACATTTTCGTTTTGAACTATAGTGCCAGTGGCCGCTACCACGTCTCCACTAGCCACGTTTTCGCTTAAACTGGGGATTTACTTCGTCTGTATATTCAAAATTGTACATATGAAATTGTCAAAAATTAAAATTAGCAAACTTTTAGATTGTAAAAATGTTTAAAATTGTAAAAAAAGAAGTTATTTGTATAAAATTAATCATTTCAATAAAGTTCAATCAATTTAAAGCATTAATGTCTACTTGTCTACTTCGAATGGGATCTTTTGTTACCGCTTATATGAACACCTCCCTCAAGGATACAATTGCAACAACCGTCAACAATCATTTTCATCCCTTCTTTTGATTTCCAAGAACTAACAAGGGAGTGTCTGTAATTGTATAGGTACTTACAATGGAATGCTTCTTACAACAACTAAGCTTTCTCGTTCATTCTTAAAAGCTATTATTTGCTCTTATAGGGTTGACCTTATTTTCCCAATACAAAAGAAAAGCAAATCACTAATCACAGTGCAATCAGCAATCATAATTAATCTCATATATCGAATAGATAACTCTAGTCTTTCAGAAGCCGAGCACTAAGTACAGATAATCAGTCCGTAATCCGTATTTCTACAGTCAAGAAAAATAAAACACCCACAAGCATCTATGTAAAATACAACTGCTTACCTCAGGGGTGATTTTTCCTCCCACAGCCACCCACTCCCTCCTTCATACTCCTTCGAATTATCATACATTATAGTTATTTTATGTTGCAGTCTTGCCGTCAATGAAAATGTGGCTTGTAGTAACCCATTCATTCAAAGTTTCATTCATGAAAACGTACCTGTACGTACTCTCTCCTCGAAAAATGAAGATTCGCAAGTTTGTATCATCTTCACTTTAAAAACTTTTTTTTGGCATGCATGAAAGCAAGAGACGAAATCAGCAGTAGGCCATGAAAAGGGTATCATCGTTTCAGCCCTAGACAGAAACCTGTCTGTACGGTGAAACAATTGTATTTACAGTTGCACACATTTTTTCATGCATTTTTCACATGTCTGCAAAAGGTTCACTCACAAATGAAAGCTTAATTAAAAGGGAATTGAAGGTTTCTTCAACCTGGGATGTACGTACTCTCTCCTCGAAAAATGAAGATTCGCAAGTTTGTATCATCTTCACTTTAAAAACTTTTTTTTGGCATGCATGAAAGCAAGAGACGAAAATCAGCAGTAGGCCATGAAAAGGGTATCATATCGTTTCAGCCCTAGACAGAAACCTGTCTGTACGGTGAAACAATAAATTATTGTATTTACAGTTACACACATTTTTTCATGCATTTTTCACATGTCTGCAAAAGGTTCACTCACAAATGAAAGCTTAATTAAAAGGGAATTGAAGGTTTCTTCAACCTGGGAACTATGCCATAATCATAACAATGGAATGAAAAAAAATGCTGTGCAGGAAAAACTGTGCACGGATTTCATATTATAATTCTTAAAGCCGACTGCTAAGCACTTGCTATAGGATTTGAGTGTTTTGCCCTGTCCATTTATGTGACTAGGTATGCCTCATAATTCGGCACTTTTCAGTGATGCGTGTACACATAGCGTGGTGGAATGGAGTGAACGGCAACAGTTTTTGAAGTGCACTTGCCACTTGCTGAATGCATGTTTTTTTTGGTAAAGTAGAAGTAGGTCGGGTTTTAGCATGCAACTCAACGAAAATTAAAACGTACCAATGGTAAATGACTTGAGGCTATAACCTATTCCCTTTTTTTGCAAGAAAGTGTGTATTATATAAAACAGCAAGAGCAAGTCGGGTAGTATATTGACTTTTTGGTATGCTTTCTGTTAACTGTTTTTTATTCATGTAGTTTTACATCTGAAGTAAAAGCGTAGCGGAAAAGTGTCAACGTTTGTAAAAACATTTACAACTGTTTTCAAAAGTGAGAAGCCGATTGGACTAGAATCTAGTCTTTTTGGCGATAATAGATGACACTATTCCCGTAGAATTTTTTTTTTCGTGTTGTACTAGTACGTGTCATGATTTTAGAAGCTTTGGCGGAAGATTTATTTTAATGCTACTTTTCATTCTATTTTCTGAAATCTTGACAATGGGCTGTTTAAGTACAGTTAGAAAACAACAATGAGTCTCTTCTTGACTGGCATTTTTAACAATGAATTTTTTTTGCGTTGTATCGTCTGTTTGCAGTGCATATGAAATGCATTAAAATGTATGTGCAAAGTAGTACCCAAATTCGAATCTTTCTCGTCGTTATGTTATGGTAAGCTCGCTTTAAAAAAACTGCCTTTTAGTACTTGCTATGCATTACTACACTCAGCGTTCTATTCTATTGCATTTTAAAAAGTTTGCTACTGCGAGTGGGTCACTCCTGACTTTCTGAGCGTGCTGAAGCGTCAACAATTCCTCGAACTGTCAGTTTGACAGATACACAGATTTTTTACGGGTGTAACTGCTCTACGATACGGTTATGCTGTAACCAGCTAAACTACTGAAAGGTGCGATGCGATATGCGATGCCGTAACATTTTGTCACTAGTCTCTAGTGACTTTTCTTTCACCTGAAAGTAGGACACAGTTTGGTTATTCTTGAGGGCTTAGTCTAATTGATAGGCTTGTAGTTACAAGTCTGTAATAGTGTGCGCCAGCACCCGCACCTTCTACAAATACAGTTTGCGACTGCCCAAAAAATGAAATGACATAATCAAAAGAAAAAGTAACGGCATTCGTTAAAGCGACAGTTTTTAGGAGAGAGCTTTACTCGCCCCCATATTTTTAGAGACAATAGTCATATCATGAATGGGAGAGTGCTAGTCATGTGAAGGCCTTAAAATATATTTAAATCCCAAAAATTATTCCGAAAGTTGGAATAATTATTAAACGCGCATTAAGGATAGATGCGACAGATAGAGTATGGCGCAATTATTTTAATCCTGAAATCAAATTTGAAAAAGTATATTTTAGGAACTAATGTGAACGTACTTTTGCCCTATTGTTGTAGCATGCCCAGTTCCCTACATAAAGTGCTGTTCCTAATAGCTTTAACGAATAAAAAATTTTACCAAGAATTTTTAGGGATAGAAGAGGTGAATTATACGGCCATCGTAGGAAAGGGAGAGAGGTGAGTGTTCTCTGTAAAGCTTTTTATTGCCAGCCAATATAGCGAGTTGCCTACCTTTTACATGTATGCCTATTCATTTTTAGGTTCATCTATCCGTAAAACGGTAAAAATACATAACTTTGTAAGGAGGTGGACGTGTGGACGTAAAAGTATGAGCACACTACCACCACTCTCACTCCATTCTGCGGAAAGTGTGTTTAACAACCGACGAAACAAAGACCATTGCCCTTGGTTTTTTGGTCCAGTAGCTGCATTTCAATAATCCAGAGGGAAGTATTAAATGTTCCATCTCGCCTCAGCAAAAGTATAAGTGGATTTTTAACATTGTAGCAGAGAGAGGATAAATAAGGATATCTTTTAAAGTTGAAAACAGGAAACCCGAAGTTAACATTTGTTAGATAAATGCGCTTGTACGTACATATCATTTTTATGCGGAGAATTGAGAATTTGGAGAGGAGAACAAGACCATCTAAAGGATACATCCAGAATGAAGTTGAAGGCATGATATTGTAGATTGTAGCGGCATGGATTAACCACCACCACACCGTGATGACTGCATGAAATGAAAGGGTGGTTGCCTGACCTCATCATCATCGTGAGAGCTAACCAGCATATTACTACTTACTACTGCAATACTATATTACTATACAACACATCGACTCCACCAGACCACCACCACTTAAACTGGTAAACTACAAAAAAATTTCTCTCCAAAAAGAGGTTCTATAGAGAAGTGGGATGGGGTTCTTGTGTTGCACGGATGTGTGAATGAGAGTATATGTGTAGCAGGAATGAAGGCATGCCTCATGCCCGACATCTCAAATGCTTTCTTAGTCATTTCAACAGGAAAAACTCCTCTAACAGCTCATCGCTAGATATTATGCCATAAGGTGTACAAAAGACAGAACGGTTGGGCGAGAGCAAACGAATGTCAAAAAATAATTATTTTAAAATAAATATTTACTAATTATTTATAAGCTTAAATATATTTTTTAAATTTGTTACTTCCGCAAACAAAATTACACTTTTCGTTCTTTCGATTTTTTTTAAAAAGAAATAGCACGTTTATAATACATTTAGTGAGATTTATCTTACACACCTGCTCAGTTTTTACGAGAAAAGAGAGAATCTCTTTCAAGGTGAAAAATTACACTTTTCTACACATTTAGTTCACGTTCAAAAAGTGGTCTTAAATTCTTTTGTAAAAATATTGTGCGAAAGTGAGGGGAAACGGAATCGCATTAACTTCCTGGTAGTTTAAAAAGTGAAAGGAAAAGGAATAAGGAACTTGCCAACTTACTTCACAAAAGACTCAATTTCTTCCTTCGCACAAAAGAATCGCAAGGTAAGTCTCAAAAAAAATTTATTTTGTCATGTGTGACATAACTAGGTAGATAAAAAGTAAAATATTTTATATCAATGCCATCACTGCTCCCCGTTCAGTTCACACATGTACACATACCACCTAGCAAAAGTCGATCAATCAGTTTCTAAAAAGAGAGTAGAAAATTTAAAAAATGTTTTTTCTACTTTTTTCTACTTCACACAAAAAATAAATATTTTGTGCACTTTTTAGAAAATCATTTTAAAATTTTTCCTCAACCAGTTTCTAGTATAGAATGCAAAATGCAGTTAAGAATTTTTTGGAGTGCAAAAATTTTCCTTAATAAACTGCATCCGTATCATGCATGCAAAAATGCTCAGTGAGCAAAATCTTTGTTCTGTCATAGCAGTTTTTTTGTCCGAGTACCTCTTCTAGCATTTACTCTGATTTATGAATCGTAACGAGAGGAAATTGAAATCGGTAAAGGATTTGTTAGAAGGAGCAGAAAAGCATGTGCAGACTAGCACGATTATTTTCCGTATCACTTGAAATTGCGCACATTTGCAAATGACGTTGATGAGAGTGACGGTGGTTAAAGTTGGGTATAACAATAAAATAGCTGCTACCTGCCACCAGTATAACTGCCTATGCTATAGTATGTATAGTCCCAATAAAAAAGAGAAGCATTTTAAGCAGAACAAAAGACAGTGACAGTTTTTTTTCTAGCATATCACTTTTAGCTATCTCACACGCCTATAAACGTGCATCGCTATTGTTTGCTGTGATGCGATGATAGGCACGCATTGATGATGCATTGCAAATATAGTAAAATAGAGCGGAATATTGTCTTATTTATTAAGGATGTATGGGATGACGGCATACTTTTTCGTAGAAAAAAAAAGATTCACTTTATTTTACCTATATATTCCCTAACATAAGACAGGAGTTTGCAGGTGGCGAGCAGTAAGTTGTTTGTTGAAAAAAAGTAAAGTGCTGACGCTGACGATACATACCAGTATTTTCTATACTGCCCCTCTAGCAGGTTGTTGCTTTTAGCACTTTTACACAGTCGAGCTGCTGGCTTTTTTGTAATTTATATAGCTATTATGGGCTATTATCATTTCCCGACTTAGAATAGCTCTTATCGCACTACCAATAATACCAATAGCAAAGAATGAATGGGAAGTCTGGTCATGAAACCTCCATAATCATCATCATTTGAGAAAACTGTAATGATCTTATGAGCGTAATTGTTCAGTCTTGCAAGTAAAAATTGTTATTGAGCATTTATTTACTGAAGCATTAGCTAAATAGAGCTGATACCCTACAGTAGTTTGTAAAAAAAAGTCAGTAAAATGGGTTTATTGCGAGGAGTTAAAGTGAGAACATGTGGGCCTTTTCCCATTTACAATTTACTCTGGCTATTTTTTTACCATATTTGCTGCAGAATAAAAACTGCTGCGCTGCGTAAACTCACAACTCACCCCACTGAAGACTGAAGGCATTGTACAGACACGACACTACACGAGGAGAAAATACCACCACCAGGGTACAGTACTACTCTGTTCTGTTACCGTAAAGAGCTTATCGCAGTACAATGTACGTGGCAATAAGCATTCAGTAACTGTCTTTATGTTAACGATACGCTCATTTCACTTTATGCTGTACTGTACTAAAGGAAGACGTGAATTATTTCGACTTGACCAGTAAAAGATGATTCCGTAAAGTGTAAAGGTAGAAGAGAACAGATTTTTACCCATGCCTTCATCATGCCCAGACAGACAAATATGAATACTTTCAGAGTTGCATGCACTTTGTTCTTTGGAATGGAAAGGTAGCCCAAATCTGTAGAATTGATTTCAAGAAGGTTGT
>JAHZND010004456.1:0-11376 GCA_027744115.1 Acrocyrtus sp. NNG-2020 | reverse complement strand
TTCGAGATGAGACGGCGATGGAGCTTAAATTCGGATGTAAGTGGAATGGAGTCGTCAAATGAGTATAGCGTCTGATTTAGCAATTTGTGGTCGTCCTCATCATTAAATAGAATTGTGTAGGTTTCCCTCTCCAGATCTTTCAGATTTGAAAGTGTGGCATCTGGAGAAGGGCGGATGAGATGACTTGTCATATGGCCGCAGTAATATTGGACAATGACATACAAGCAAATCATCCACAAGACGAAGAGGCAACTGGAATTTTTATGTATTCCGGCGTTAAGCAGCGCCCCTAAACTCAACAGCAGGGCCTGGGTCCCTTCTAGAATAATTTTGCAGTTTTTGGCAAATCTTATCAACTGGCTAATTATTATTACGGCAATAGCCAGCAATAGCCAAACAGATTTTTCAAATGTATCGGTAAATACGGAAAGAGCCCAGTCACCTTCATGAAGCTTTTTCCGGGTGCCGCAGTAGCCGAAGTTTTGGTAGAGCTCGTAAACCTGAACAAAGCTGGGGACCTCTGTGCCCTTATTTTTCTTGTAGATTGACCATAACGAGAAAATTGACTTGGGTGCTATGGTGGGTAGATAGGGGATGATTGTGGGTTCCCTTCTGTTTAAAGTACCCATCTCATCGATAGCTTTTCCAGGAACCTGAGGTAAAATTTGTAGCGTTTTGTTCACCGCACCAGCTATAATGTCAGAGAGCACTATGTAAACTGTGAATGGTAAAAGACCAAATGGATAGCCGTACAATGGGATTCCGTGATAGTTTCTTAGCTTGGTTAGGGAACTCAGAGTCGCAGCCACGTTTTCTTGCGTTGTGATGTACAGATCAAGATGGATTATTCCGATATTGCTCATTTTGCAAACTTCCACAGAAGAGCATATCCGAAGAAAATTTACATGGAGCCATTCGGTTTCGCTACGTACTACGCTGTAGCTAGCAGTAACGAAAATAATTTAAGAACTTTAATCAAGCGTCGCCTGCAAAACTTGAAAATTGTTGTTATTGCCAAAGTTTGTTAGGGCTATTGTTAAACATTGAGAATGCTCAATAATGCCAAATTACAGTTTTCTTTAAGAAATGTAACCTTTAGGCTCTTCAAATAAAAAGTAAATTGCCTTAAAAATTTTAATTTTGCATTGCTATTCATTTTCACAAAGCGTTTTATTTTCATTCACCTCGTATTTGTGGAATAAATTGACTTATTATTTTATTTGTACAATATAAACCGATTTTATTATAGTTTATTTAAGGAGATTTATTTTAATGATATGAGCTTACGGTTAAATTATCGATTGTCTTAACTATATAAAAATTGAATTGTGTTAAAATGTGCTTTCCTTTTTCAGTACCTAAGTATTTTAAAACTCTGTCTCTATAACGTAAAATAGCTTAGTCAAACAAAGCAAAACATACAGATACATACCTAATTACTCATTTAATTTTAGATTCGTGCTGACCAACATTAAAAATTTCTGTTTGATGCACAAGCTTATATTAATAATTTGCAGTTATTCGAAAACTTCCCGTTGTAATCAGCATGCTAATTTCACAGAGGAACACTAGTAAAGGTAGCACAAGAAGGGAAAAGTGGACAATAAAAATAATCGCGGTGTTTCCTTTGCTATCCAGGGAGGTGTGTTTAGTGCCCATCGAATTGGGGGCTCCCATTGGGCGTAATAAACCAATTCGGGGTCGTAAATTACTAATATAAACTCCGTTTTCCGACAAAATTAAACCCTGAATTAGTATGTATGAATACTAAACTGAATTTATGATTGTACATTTGAAATAATTTGCCTTAATGCGATGTACACAAAAACTGACAGCAATTTGGAACATGCTTGCTCGCTTTGAGGGGACGAGAATGTTTATGGAAGTACTCCTGATTAAATATTACAATTTGGGCAATTTACAAATTTTAGCAAAATTTATATTTATCTGTCGCCAAAAAAATTGTTCCTGTTGAGGCAATTTAATTTTGATTTTTTGCAAGATTCTTCATTGAAAGCTTGACAAGCGAAGGATCCAACGCTTCTCAATCTTGTTCCGAAATGTTAAGCAACCGCTTCCTAGCATTTTTTAGTAGTTTCTTCACATTCTGCCACAGCATAGGTTGCTTTCCTTACAATTGGAATAAGCCATATCGGAAGTTTATGCAAGCAAAAAATCCTAAACTTACATTTTTCCAAGTTCAGCTCAACATTTCACTCATCCTCCTTGCAAATGTATTCCAAGCTGCTCAATGCACAAAATTTCATATTGAGGGGAACCTAGACCAGTTCAATTTGGTGTATGCAACGGCATGCCTCTTCCTGTTGATTTCTTTTCCTTCCACCCTCTTTCGATTTTGGCCTGATGAGTGCGCATCGTATGACGCGATTCTCTTTGGATATCTTGCAAACATGAACAGTACGTTTTCTGCTATATTCAATCCAGTCAGCAAATTAAAAAAAATATTTTTTTCGAACATTCTCACAATTTGTACTAATTTTTAGGAAAATACTTCCCCAATCACAACCCAAATTTGAGTAAGCTCACCCTTCTCCTGGATTTAGTTCTCGCACTGATATTCCTTGGACTGGTCGGATTTTACTTTGTGTTCTGCTTGGCAGTTGTCATCTTTCCAAATGTGCCGTTTCTTCCTACCAGCTATATCCCTGCATGGATGCCTTCTCCAGCAAGGATCATTCTACTGTATCTCCTCCCCTAACACATTCTCCTTATACTGCTCCTTGCGTGCTTCATACCGATCGTCATGAATTTTGTCTACGGCTTCTATTTCGTGCCAATTGTCATCCTCGAGCTAACCCTGGATCGAGTTTCATACCAATCCGTTTTAAATTTGAGGGAGCCGGCCACTCTTATTCTGGAATATAGAGCGGCTCAGCTACTCCATAAAATGATGTTGGATCTTGGAGGAAGATTTATGATACCGGTTAACGCAATAGTTGGACAACTTGCTGTGGTGGCGGCCTACATTGTGATTAGGCGTTGGGATGGTATGCAACTTGTTTCAGGTGTGCTCTTGATATTTGGGTCAGTATTCGGGGGAATTTTCTGGATAGCGATACTCTATGTCGGAGGTCATCTCTACATCCAAGGGAAGAAGGTGCTTGAGTCGTGGAAGTATCATAAGTGGAAGAGCAATGCAGAGAGAAAGCTAATGAGCCGATTTAGGAAGTCATGCAAGCCAATTATGATCCATTACGAACAAAAGTTTAGGATCAGGAGACTCTCGATACTTAAGTTTATTCGATCAGTATCTACTGGCATCATGAGAACACTCTTGACAATGTAAGGACAACAGAAAAATTCACGGCTTTGGCTTAGGTAATTAAATTTTATTTTGTTTTACGACTACCCCACTTGATTTTCAGCTAATTATTTCAAATTCATTTTAAATTTCGGGCACTGCAATTTTTAACATTAATAATTCCTACAATTTCTGATGTTTTTTAAATGTCAGCAAACCCATGTAGGAATATTATTATTGTAGGAGCCGGCTTATTCATTCCTAATATTAGGAATGAGTAAGCCGGCTCCACTGCACTATAATGTTCTTGTCTAAACGTAGATAAACTTTGCTAATAAAACAATTACCATTATTCTACATGTATGCAAATTTCATGAAATAACTTTTCAGCTATTACTGTAATATATTTCTGCAATAAACTAGTTTTTCCAATTTTCCTACCGAGATTACATAGCGTTTTTTTCAAAACATAGCACAAAAAGACAGACAAATTAATCACTTGTCTACAATAGTATCTAATCTAGGCAAATATAGTAAATTAAAAAGAACCTTCTAGAATTACGGAGAAGCTTCTAGTAGCAAAGGGGGCAATATGCAAACAGTACTGGACACCGCATGGGTAGTCCTTCTATACTCGGATATTTCAGCGAGATATAAAATGCTGAGAGATCATACGTCCGAATTTGCCATTTTTTGCAACGGCGTTATCCAATTCTCTTCTAATCTTATTTACCCCAAACTCTAGAGAAACTGGCACTTACTGAAAAGTTAAGCGAGAACTTTGCCAGAATAATATTCTACAAAAATTTATGGTACGGGTGGACGGTTGTCTTTGGAATTTGGAAGTCTCCATGTCGAGCTAACCTCGTGGGCTATTTTGCTTTGGTGGAGTGCCAGGACTGGAACGGCGAAATTTTTGGATCAGCCACATCCGCAATAGCAACCATAGTCAAAGCTGTCGTTGTGCTGGTGAATCTGTGGCTTATACTTAGCTCTACGTACATGTTTTCACTTTTTGCGGCTGGGATCGTCACACTTGTCGCTGTGTCCGTGGGCAGTATTCTTCGAAAGTAATAGAAAAAAATTGCAAAGTAAATTTTATTCACAGATTTAAAGCGACAAGATGATATCTGTTCCATTTCCCTTCTCAATATTTGTGAAATTGGTACGCTTGGACACTAAAAATGAGAGAAGGGTGGCGCTGGACAGACAAATTCAGCTAATCTCAGTGGCCCTGAGCAATACTGTCAAGAGCTATCTCGTTCTGAATACTGTCACCTGCATTTTCGTCAGTTCCGTGTTTGGAGCAGATATAATTAAAACAAAATTTAAGGACGCGACAGTAGCAATTATGTATACGAAGCTGTCATTAATGGCAAGCGCAGTATCTGTTCTTGTCATCGAGCTTGGAGGATTAGCGTCGGTATATGTGGAATCTAGACGGGCATTGGAAACGCTACGCGAACACTTCTCTGCACAATCTTTAAATAACTTTAAAGTTCGAAAGTGGCAGAAGAGATTTTTGGGGTCGTGCTCTCTAATCAAGGTCAAATTTGGAACTTTGAAATTTGAACACATGAACACATGAACACATGAACATTAACATGGAACACATGAACTCACACCAATACGCAACCTTGACTTTGCTATTGGCATCCTTATCAATATTCTATTGCTGTAAAAAAGCCAAGCTGATCACTACCTTTATCCTAAATGAATCTTTACTACTTTTGTAAAGCTGTGGGGGCTGCCTGGACAAAAAGCAATTTAGGCAGTGACAGACACTTGTTATTTTTAAATTTTAGCTGATTACTGTAATGATATGATAGGTCTTGGTAGTGGGTAACCAAGCAGACGATAACCAAAACGGTGCACTGGCGAACAAACAAAAGAATGGCTAATTCCAGATTCCGATCGTAATGAAAAGGAATGCTCAACATTTTTTCGAAAAGCGAAATCAATTTTTTTACTGTTTTATAGCAGTNCGATCGTAATGAAAAGGAATGCTCAACATTTTTTCGAAAAGCGAAATCAATTTTTTTTACTGTTTTATCGCAGTGTCATTTTAAATGCTCATATCTAAACTATTCGCTTTGTATTTTCTAGCATAGTTTGTTTTAATTTTGGTCGTGGCGAGAAAAACTTCTCTTCCTTTAAAATAAAGTGTTCATCTATCCTCATTCAGCTACTTTATACCTTGAAAACCAGACAAAAGAATTAGCAATTAGCTGTTTAGATGCTGTGCTAAAATACTCAATTTGATTAACAATGCTAAAATTTCTGGAAATATAATATAAATTAGTATGACATGACATTGAACAAAGAAATTGACGTTGATTTGTGTTAAAATTACCACAGCTTAATAAAATGTTCTCCCGGTCCTGAAGTCTGGAGATCTGCAACTAGTAATAATTTCAATGCACTTCAACTTCTATATAAAAAAGTGTGTGGTTAGTCGGAGTTGGCTGGAAAAGTTTTTGTGGAATGTTTTTGGGAGAGCATCGTAACTACCTGTGCAGAGTGGTAGTTAGCAATAAATTATAAAATTCATCCTTTATGTGTCCTCTGTTTTGAATGATTTATGAGTTGCAGTGGCTCTCTCCTCTAAGTAGATTCTAGCAACTGCAGAACTATCATCTACAACTTGTAGTCTACAAGCACAACATTTCAAATTCAAAGGACTACGAGCCAGAGCCAACAGCAATTAAATTTTTGCCAGCTTCATTCCGTCATATTGTGGTGAGAGAATTCTGATTTACCGTCCTGTTTTGCATCAGCCACTTTTTATCCACGAACATTCACGTCTAAAATAATATTATCTATTGAAAATTAATTTGAGAAAGACTAGTATAAAAGCGGATAGAACGTTTCACACTTATTCATCAGCTCATTCACAACCAAAGCAATCAGTTAATAATATTCACTTATTTTGCAACCAACGCCAAAAATTTTCAGGATGAAGTGGACTTTTATCGCAGCGCTTCTCGCAGCGCTTCTTTTTGTTGTTCTCGCATCACCGGCTCCACAACCCCAAGTAAACAGTTCAGTAATAAAACATTTTCTAAAATTAGTTCAATGGAGAATATAAATATTTAATAAAATATATTTTTTTTGTTTCAGCTACCATTTCCACCATTTCAGCCACCAGGTGGGCAACCAACTGCATCTCCGCCACCACCTGAGCAACCTGAGCAACCTCAGCCAACAACTGCACAACCTCCACCACCAGCGGAACCTCCAGTGGAACCCGAACGTTAATTTCACTTCACAATTTATAATAAGTTTGTCAGCACTATGGACAGCAGGAAAATTATGGGTGTCGCCGTTTAGTTCAGACACATTTTCATAACTTTATAAATTGAGTTGATGACAAAGTTTTGCTGCAAAACTTTTCAATTGGAAAGAAAAATACAATTTGCTTGAAATCTAGAAATCAATTTATAAATTGACATTGGCGTTCTGTTTCTGACATGACATGCCTCATTTATTTGCTGTTACCTTAACTGCATGGCCACGTCGCACAACCTCTTTTATATCATTGCCATTGTCACTGACTGGGGACAGCTTTAAGATTTTCTGGTTCTCGTCCTCGGATTCATTTTTGAAAACCGTCCCAACCATAACACGTCACGTCCTTTTTCGACATTTAAATCCAGATGAATCTTATGACTTCCTTGGCCATGTTATTGGTAGGATGATTCTTCCACGAACTGTAAATTAAGCGAATTTTGTACGCCTCCAGGCTAGAGCTCCAGCAGATAATTGAAGACTATGGTACGATAATAAAGTGGTACTGGCGAAACCGTCTTATCCATAAATTTTAAACTGTAAGTTTACTTAAGTAAAACGGCGGCCACTGTTTCCCTGAACGATCGTATCAAAGAACTTCGTTTGAGCGTTTCTTTTTACAACAAACAAATTTCCGTACTTGACTGAAATAGACTTCAGGCTTTTTAGCTGCAACCCGGTCAGTTTTTCACCCAAACTCTTTTTAATAAGAAGACATTCTGTGATTTTCTCCGATATCATTTCCTTCGTCATCTCATGGCAGCTAATAATGAAGGAAAAGAGAAAGTAGGCGATTCCGGAAGTTATAAGGGAGATATACACAAATGTGCATAGTAAGAGAAAATCCAGTTGAGAGGTGTACTTGAGGGTAATTGTAGTGCAGGCTGTGATCACACCCAAAAGGGAAGTGAGGATGACGCAGACACATTCATTTTGGGCATTCTCCCAAATTTTAGCTGCTATTTGTGCCTGTCGATACCACCCAGGAAAGTGAGGCGAAGTCACTCTAAAAGTTAATATCTGTAAATACTTCAATTGAATTTCAAGCCAGTACATAAATGCACCGATAAATGTCAGAATAGTCCGGGCAGCTTCAAAAAATACCGCCGCCTGGAAAATATATCTGGCTGCCAGTAGTGAGAATGGCACCATATCTGAATACGTCTTCCATTTGGGGCATATTTCCATGACAGCAGTGAGAATTGTGTTGAGAGGGTCAACATTAGCAATGACAACTGCGAATGGAAACAGAATCGGTCCAAGTACGCAAAGTGGTTTTACCATGAAGGAGTAGATTTTACTGATAGCATTCCAGTTTCTTGATCTTTTACTTGCAACATAGCTCCCTTGATTGTCTTCAATCAAATTTGATATATCCATTTTAAAAATATAACCAGAATAATTAAGTGTTTTATTAGTTAAAAATATTTTTTTCTTACATTTCAAGCTAATGTCCTTCAGCAAGCGTTTCATTTCGTTGGTAGCGTGCACAATTTCGGATGCGTTTCTGAGCAAAAGTTTAAAAAAGAAGTAGGCCATGCTAGTACCCGACATGTAGAACGTCGAGAAAATCGCTTGAACTAAGCTGAACTTGGAGGGAAATGTGATAGTGAGTAAAAATGATAGGAAAATAAGAGGAAACAACGTAAGGCATACAGCCCTGTACGTTCTGTATTTAGAATGGAATTTTCCACGAGTAAAAAATTCCTTCGTTTCAGGAGACCATTCCAGCACGAGCAGATAGAAGTGGTAGTATAACGAGTAGATGGAGTTGAGCGAGTTTTCAAAGTGAATTTCCATTTTTTTGTAGTTTCACTGCCACTATGAAAGTTTCCAACAGAAATGCACAACAGCTTTTACTAAAGTTCACCAGCCTGTTTCCAAACTTTGACTGGCTTCAATCCTATGATAGGGAAGAATAGTCCTGAAATTTCTATAAAAAGCTTTGCCAGCTCCAACTAATTGCTTTGAAGTTAGATCTGTTTTAAAATATTTATCGTACAAGTATTAATCAAGTCTGCAATCTAACAGCGTTGCTAATCCCGGCATTTTGCCAATCTAAAAATTTGTAAGCAATGCCAGAAAATTTATCTCCAGTATCGATATTACCCCTTCCCTTTATAATAATATTTTGAGTGTGGCTTGCGTTGAGTATAAAATAGTTAATTGCTTAGATGTCGTGGTCGGAGATAATGTCCCAAGCACTCAAGCTTACCTACACGATGTTTGCTTTTCACCAAAGCTTTTTAATTGAAAATGTTGCCATTGGGTAAATAAAAGTAAAGATAAATCAAGTCTATCTTGGCTTATTTTTGGCTGTTAGTTAAAGCAGTATTCGAAATGGTGTGCCTGAAATGAAAAATAAATAATTGTAATTTCTCGATGCCTCTAAACTTGATAGCTGAAATAAGCTGATTTAGTGTTTATAATAATTTTTTTAAACCAGCTCGCCTGAATTTGTAAAAAACGCATAGCACGGACTGTTGCAAGAAAAAGCTTTTCTCAGAATTTATAGTCGTGAGTAGGTAAGAATATTTAACATTTACTTATAACAAACTAAAATTATTTATTTTGATAATCCAAACTTATCCAATTATGCCTATAGCCGAACGAAAGTAGATTTTGTCTTTGTGAGGCGAAAACTTTTCGATATATGAAAATTTCAAGAAAGCTTTTATTTGCGCATCAGCCGTACTTCAAAATTTAGGTAAAGGTAAATAATTCGTTCCTCTTAAAATTATTTTATTTGTCTCAATGTCCCACATTCTAATAAAATACGAATACTCGCGACTCGCGAGTATGAGAGATTACATCGTAGAAAACAAAGCGTAATTAGTTTGTTTTCTGAAAACCCAAGTTAACAATTAATCGAATTTCGAAACAATAACTGTAATACCTTAAACGGATAAATATCTACCCTTTGTTTTTGTCTTGCTTGGTGGCATGCTGGTATGCCTTTTCCAATAGTAATCTAGCTTTGTAAACCTAAAACTGTTGTTGGTTTATTTAGTATGGTTGATTTGGGCTTTTGATTTTATCTGTGAATAAATATTAGTAAATCAGTAGATGGCAGGTAGCGGAATATAATTTCTTGGTTTGTTTACATTTTACATTTAGCTTTCTGAACATGAGCTGAGATAATCCTGAAATTTTTCATAAGATTGACCAACTCGTTAAGCATAATTATCCACTGGGAATAAAGTTCTACTCTCTACAAAGCCAAATTATAATGTCGTTCGGCTATTTTATTAGATCATATTATAATTATTATTGAATACGTAAACGTAATAATCACTCAGTCACTGCTCATTGCCAATTGTCAATCAGAAATCAAATAGTGGTCATTATAGCATAAATTCTGGTCTGACTTCCGTGTTGTGATCTGAAATTAAAAAACTGCTGAGGGTCGTTCAGAAAAATATTCGCCAAAATGCTGTATGAAAATTTTAAGGTTTTCGGGCAAAATTGCGGCATTGCGGCTCATTTCGGAAGTATTCTTTTGAGATGGGAAAGTAAAAGTAACAAAATGACTACTATAAAAGGCAAATCAGCGGAGTGCAATTTAAAATGGCGGCGTTGCTTTCACATTCTCTTCACAATATTTTACACAGTCCAAGTTATTCTGTACTCGTTTTCTGGGTACAATCAAGCAGGATGTGTTTTTTCATTGTCTCCTTCCAGCACTCTTTCCAGATTCTTGGGGATAATAGGAATGCTCAGTCTGCACTGCGCAATCCCATATTTGCAGGTTTCCTGGAAAAAAGCAGAAGACATTTGCAAGTTCACGAATGGAATTATCCAGTTTCAGGAAATATACTATAAAGGTACATAAATATAAATTAATTTTAGTCCGTTAAATTTCTTATTAATTTTTATTCGTTAAGAATATTTTAAAAAAACACTTTTCTTTCGTGTATTTCAGGAATTAAGCAAACTTTATCTTCCTCTGAGAAAACTATGATGGTTGCCGTCTACGCATTCTACATCTGTGTAAATCTATTTGCTGCTCTGTTCGTATTCGGATTCCACGGATTATTCCCTTGCTTGCCTTCTTTTTTTGGATTTTGCCTATTGCCCGAATGTGGTGAAGCTCAACGCTCAGATTTTCCATCTAATTTTTGTCTAAAGATTCTCATTTTCTTTGCTAACTTTTGGGCAATGGAGTTCGGCGCCAGTGCTGCCGCATACTACATTAAGGACGTAATGGTAATGGCCACTTTGACTTTGAAGGACTTTCTTAAACGGTAAATTTTAGCTAATGAAAGTTGGCGGCAAATTTTTAGCTGAAATAATTTATTTTATTTGTGCTTAATTAAATAAATTTGTTTCAGGTTTAGTGCGCAAGTCCATCTCAAACTATTTACTGAGATTGAACTTGCAGTGATGTACAGAAATATCCACGTTCTCGCAATTTTAGTCAACAACATTCAGCAAAAGTCCGTCATGATTATGACTACCGTTGGGGGTATCGTTGTCGTCGCCGTGATGAGCACCGTCATTGTCCGAACTCCCGTCAAAATGGAAAACTTGCTTGTACTGATGCTAACATCCTCTATGCTTCTCAATGTATTTTTAATACTCGCAGTTTTCCTTGGCGAAATGGCAGCAATTTACAGAACATCCAAACTCATACAAATGCAATATTCGAAAGCCCTATTAATTCCATTTCCTCACTCAGCATTTCCAACTAATTCGTTGTCGATAAAATGGAGAAAACGGTTTCTGGCATCTTTCCAGCTTATCAAAATACGATTTGGATCTTTGAACTTCATCGAGGAGACTACTCCACTGAACTGCATCAACTTTGCAAATTCACTCACAGTTCA
>JAHZND010004455.1:0-13414 GCA_027744115.1 Acrocyrtus sp. NNG-2020 | reverse complement strand
GTCATGACAGTCTCAGAGTTCTCAGTCCACGGCTAAAAAATGCTGGGAATGATAATGTTGTTGTTGGGTGATGATCAGATCAGGATAGTTCAGCAGAAAAATTTCGTCCCTTTTGCATTGTTCTTTTAGGCATATTCTTACAAACTGGCTGAAAATCACTGCACCACCAACACTACTTTTTTGTACGTCACCGCACTCTTATACAGCACAATCAGAGAAAACAGATTCATGGAATACTGCTCCTTCCGCCTCTCGCCTTGATCTGGTCCCCGCCTGGCCGTCTGATTAATTTGTAAATTAGATGGGAGACGATGATCCTGATAGTGCACATGCGAGCATCTTCATGTATAAAAATGTTCTTCTTCAGGCGAATCGCTCCTCTTTGAGAGCAATACGATGATGACCAGCATTACTAAGAGAGTAAGCCTTCATGATAAATGGTTATGTCCTATCCATCCACGAGAACATCACTCTGTTTAAAAAAGAGAAAAAAATGCGCTGATATAAAACAACCAAAGTACATTACAGTAATCGTCGTTTGCAAACAGTTTATTCTTCTCACTCCTTCCACATACTTTATCATATCTCGAACACCACCTCCTTTTCCATACACATAATGGCAAGAAAAGAACACGATGTCAGACAATCTTGCATGCATGCAGTCATCCGCATATTCAGCAGTGAATTTTGTTCTAATCTACATTTAGCAAATGCAAACACTTCTCTTCCCATATAACGCTATGCCAAGAAGTTAGAATTTTGTCCTTCTCCTCCTATATCTGAGAAGGCTAACGCGAGCACATTTACTCTTTGCTTTTTAAAAGTGTACAGTCCATGATAAAAGGCGTACTCTCGGAGTGTGATAGACGATACAATGATAAAGAGTTAATAACAATGATATGCTGCATTATACTTTATTGCAGTAAGAAAAAGGCAAGCAGCTCTTTTTAAAATTTGAATCATGCATTCCAAGCCAAGAGTTATAAGTGAGGGATGATGATGAAATTCTCGTTATCAGAATACAACTCATAATAAATACCCCGTTCTATATACGCGATAGAACATTGTGCTGTAATTTAGGAAGGCACTAGTAAACTTACATGTAGCCAACTTATTTATTAGCAACAAGCAGTGTTTTCTGCACGTTTGCCGTTGCCTATATGCATACATCTGGGTATTCTTTTTTTATTCCTACATCTTTTTCCATTCTGTCCTCCTAAGATTTTCGTCCCGTTCCCGTCATATTATCATTGCATTCATAGCGCTTAAGGTTCTAGTTATTATGCAGCTTTTCTGTTTCGCTAGGATGTGATGATATGTCGGTGATATAGTAGGCATATATCATTATGCATTGTATATGGAGGCAACACGATAAAAAGTTTGCTTTTTGGATTTATCCCTACAATAAAATAACACTGTAATGTACTACTTGTAAAAAAATAGTCGAGGGAGAAGAGGGAAGTAGTAAAGTATCATCATCGCGGCTTTAGCGATACAACAATACTAATACAAATAGCTCAATGCTACTAATATTTTATGGATGGAAAAATATGTGTGTGAGTGAACTCGCAATCAGCAGAGGGAAGGCATTGTGTTTCCATTGCACTGCATATGAGCCGAGGACGAAGCCGATGCGATTTGGGATGAGGGAGGAAGCAACACACACGTACAGCATTTACCTTTTCGTTCTTAGCTATTATAGGTATTTATGCGTTCTTCGTAGATATATGTGTATGTTCAGTGTGTTGTGTGAAGTTAACTTCACGTTTCTAGCTGAAATAAAAAAACTCCCTACATTACAGAAGAAGAAGATGACTAAGCTTTTAGCTGCTGCTCCTGTTCTGTTGCCATTTGCTTACCAGGCAAAGGCAAACACTTTTCGACAACCCTCCTACTACTACTGTAATAATAATGCTGGGAGAGAGTCTTCTTCGCTCGCTGCACTATTACGTAGGCATATTAGCGTAGTATTATGCATATAGACGTAAAATTGTTTTCTCCTTTTTCCTTCCATTTCCACCATATCGTTACCCAAACTTTGATGATCCCAAACCCCAACAAAACATCGCAACGAGCACATGCTGTATTGCCATTTGTAATGGAGGTGCTCACGCAGGTTCTAACAGCCAGCGCCAGCTTTGCTACTCATTCTTAAAAAAAAGTAAATTCGTCTAAATAGGTAGGCATTTAAAAGTTCATACACTTAATTTTTCTTTGTGTTGGCAGACACTCAGAAATTAAGGAGGAGGAAGGACAGCATAGCGCACAAACAGGGGACAGTAATAGTAAAAAAAGCGTGTGCCAAAGTTAAGGTGAATAAAACAGGCTAGCAAACTGGCTATATAGGTACTACTACGCAGTGCTAATGCTCTCACGTTCATTCTTATTCTTCTGTACATTCTTATTTAATAGGTAGGTAATGCGTGGAGCTCACCCCTTTCGTCGGCTGTCATGTTCAGCCTAAGCAGTAATCAGTGAATGAACTGTGCTATACTGTTCCTGTTTACCCACATGCTTATAATAATGTTGTTTAGCATGGAAAACGACTACATTGAATAGTAACGCATGTACATATAGCATGCATGAATTCTTAGAGCCTTCGCCACCCACCCCCAAGCTATATCCATGAACCGAAATTGTACGTGAACATTTTAGACGATTCTTTGTCCCCTGCACACTGAATTTTTTCCTTGTTTCAGGGCTTACAACGTACGTTACGTTACGTTACGACTTTGTGGCTTTTCCTTCCAAAATCAAAACATTTTGCCGGAAGGAACTTACTCTCGGTTCAACTAACTGCATGAAGAACAATGCACATTTAATTGTACAGCGAAGGTAGTCTGCTACAGTACCAATTCACTTTAGTGCAGCAATATGACGTTGACGTTACATCTTGCACCAAACTTGAATTTTTTGCTAGCAGATATACGCGATTATATAAATAATAAGGAAGCAAGGGATGCGACTGCTTTATGTGGTCGTAGCTGTCCTGGCTCAATATTCAGCATAGAAATAACCTTTCAAGTATTTTTTCAAACCAGAGCCTGTCGAGCGGAGACTAAAGGAAAAAAATACTTTTTAACCCTCCGAAAAGAGTTAAAAGAATTGCAAAGAGAGAGAGAGAGAGAGAGAGAAAGAAGGGGTAACGTACAGAATTATAATAATCTATTCAAAAATCACTCATATTTTTGCTCTTCGTGTCGCTGGTATGCATACAAAAGAAGGGCAGCTAGGTAGACAAGGTAGAGAGGGTGAGGCAGCACTAAAAAATCTAGTTCTCGAATTCAACCTGAAGGAAGCAAATAGGAAGAAACTGCCGAAAATGCCTGTCCTAATGGAGTATGTGAGAGAGGAGAAGGTCACAGAAAAAAGGGAGAAAAGATCATCAATGAGTCTTACACAGCATGCAGAGCAACTTCTCCCCGAATTCTTCGTTTTTGTCGTCCTGTTGCGGTTTCTACGCTTGAAGCGGTTGTTTTTTTTGCTTGTGTAACATGAAATGTAATCTTGGCTTAAATGAGAAAGATTTTTGTCCCCTCCAACCGATACGTAATATGCTACGCTACAATAAGAGACAGTCTCTGCTTTTGCTTTCTCAAGAAGGACTATATGCAAAATGCAGAAGTTGTGGTTTATCCTGGTATGCAACCTGGCAGGACGGCAGAGAATGGACAGAAAAAGATGAAGATATGAGAACAATGCAATGGCAAGCAGTGACGGAATTGATGTAATGCAACAAAAAAAAGCGGAGGCTGTTATTCCTGAGGATTTTTGCAGCCGCAACCTGAGCAAGATGATGATGATGTGCCACTGTGTATGTCTGTTGGATTGTTACCTTTACGTGCATTTCCTATTACGACGAAAGGAGAAGCAAATAGAAGTTGATAAACTTATAGACACGGTAAAATAGTGGTGCACAACTGTACAGTGCGGAGAGGGAATGAAGCGGGGAAAAGGAGTGAAAAGGGAGACGGAAAAAGAGGGCGAGTGACTCTACTTCAAAGCTGTAATAATGCAATAAAAGACAATGTGTATTCAATGCAAGGAAGCAGAATCAAATGGAATGCAATTTGTCGTATTGAGGAACAGGGTTTCCCATTTTTTCGGATGCACACACAGTCACTTCCAGAGTTGCTTGATGTTCGTAATGAAATAAAGAGAGTAACTTACTTTGAAATGCACACGCGGAGAAATAAAAAGTAGCAGGGGCGAAGAAGAAAATCGGCCTTTCCCCCGTGCTGGAATACCTACTAAAACTTTGGAAAGCTGCACTCGGTGAAAATAAGAGAAAAGAGATGATGAGAGAAGAAGAACTGTGTTGTATACGACGAGAAAACAGAGTCGGTTTTGTAAGCTGTTAGCTTGACGAGACTTTGGGAACGAATGTTGGGCTGATGAAGTAGTTCAGTGGTAGGCTTTTGAAAGAGTGACAGGAGCAAGAAATAGATTTTCCATCTTTTCCCCCTTTTTCCCGTCTCATGCACTGAAGTTAACTGAGGGAAGGGAAGAACAACTGTCTGCGTGGAGAGTTTTCTGTTTTTACTTCCTCTTTTGCTTATTTACTTGCACTGGAATGAGCGCTTACGTTACATTTCTCCTTTCTAATCCCGTCAAATGGAAAATGCACTGGAAGAGGAGCTATTGGCTTCCAGTGGGCTTTCGCTTGTTCTGTGGAGCTTTTATCGCTCTTTTTTTTAATGCTTCTGCTCCTTGGTCCTCTCTTGTCTGCTCCCGTACACATATGCATTGTAGTAAAGTTTACTCCATACTGTTCCGTTCCGCTGAAAGGAGTCAGCGAGTGAAAGGAAGAAAAAAAATGTTGTAAAGAGTCGTATGGATTGCAACTACAAGTGGGAGAAAGAAAAGCAATGAAGTTCGTGAAGGGGAAGAGAAGAAGGGAGGAGGATGATGATGAGAATGATGCTGTGAGAGATTAGTGCTTTCCAACATTTCCGTTAAACTTTTTTTTTCTTTTTTTTTCAGCCATGAAGTAAGTACTCAGAATGTCATACACATGCATAGGGCATGAATGGATAAAAATGCTATCAGGAAATTCGATTCTTTTCTTTGCTGGTCGCATTGTTCATGCTTATGCCTCCCTTTTTTCAAGTATCTCACGTTCCAAATTACATCCCTCCCCACCTACTCCAGTTGAGCGGTACAGATGTGCACAAAAAGTAATGTCAACGTACCAATAACGCCGTATCCGCTTAAAGTTGCTGTTGGCTCTTGGGAAAGTTATTCAGTTACCTAGAACCTAATTGTGAAGTTCGGGAGAAGGCAGGATTTTTATTATATAATACANCTTGGGAAAGTTATTCAGTTACCTAGAACCTAATTGTGAAGTTCGGGAGAAGGCAGGATTTTTATTATATAATACATATTAAAATATTTTGCTACATGCCACGAAATTGCTAAGGGAAGGAAGGAGATTTTCCGGGTGTTGAGAGAGACCACCTAAAGCCATTCCAAGCTTGGCTTATGTGCACGGGGAATGAATTAAACTGTACTTCCGCTTTCCCCTTTTTTTCCCAAACTCGCTGTATTCCTTCCTAATGTATAGATTCCATTCTTTGGAAGTCAAAGCCAAACTGAGCACAAATAATTTCAACGTTCGTGGATTTGCAGTGACAAAAAGTCCTTTGGAGCTTGATTGACTTACAGGGCTCATTTATCTGGGGAACGCAGTTCCTGGGAATATATCTGCATTTATTGAAAGGGACCGACAGGTATGTGTCGGTGTTTGTCACTGATACTCTTTATAAATGTCCACGTAAATGGTTATTTTATTCCAAGTGGAAATAAAGTAATTGCTTGTCCATATATTAAAACCAGCCATATCCCAGCGTGATTCCACATAAGCTCCCTGATGACAGTGCTTTTCATACTTCCAGTTTCCCTGTCATTCCAAAAGTATGGCATTTCAAGTAAGTAGATTCATAAAAAAGTACAGAGAACTACATTACTAGGCACATCCTTATATCTCATATATCCACATCCCGTTTCAATTTTCAGCGTTTTTTAGAGGACGAGTTTTTACGTAGGCGATATGCCATGCACAATCATCCTATCGTTTCTCTTCACTCCAGTAGGTAAGGGTAAGGTAATATAATTACCTACCAATACAGATTGAGAGTCTGTGCTCACTACACGCGAAGACTTGGAAATGCAAAAGGAAATACCCTTTACGACAAGACTCCGAGGGATACTGGAAAGTACTTTTCCAAGAGCACCCGGCTACAGAGAGGAAACTCGTGCAGCCAGTAAATATACAAGGTTAGCTTTCCCCGCTGATGGTGATGGCGTCCCCATTCCCAATTCGCAACACAACGACATATAAAATAATGCCAATGACAGATAACTATAATTTTGTATATCCGGTGGCCGATATATGTGCTTTACTTACATAATGCATATGTGTTTACCATTATCATAAACCATTGTATTATATAGAAAGCGCCTTCTAGAGAAAAGTCAATTCCTGCTGCAGTCAGCCAGCTTGAAAATTCTCCACGTGAGTTACACCTTGAAGTGAAGCAAACTGGTTGGAAGTTTACTTCCACTTCCTGCTCTTCTCCTTTATTCATGTATATATTATAATATGGGATGTAGTCCTTGGCCTGGAATAGGGCTAGAGCACTCAAATGTACTTGACAAAATGGGAACACGAGCAGCGCAGCGTTGAAAATGCCAAAAATGGTAACGAGCATCTTGGATGGAACTATGGAACGCTGAAGAACAACGATTACTTTCATTAAGCAGATTCATTCCATTTTACTGTAATAAATGATATGATAAGAAGTTTTTCAAGCATCAAATTCTGAAGTGGCAGCATGGATGGCTGCTATTGAAATGGTGCAAGTTCTATAATTAAAATATAATATATTTTACTATAGATATAATGCACATAGTGGTTAGATTTCAAAAGATTGTTACACTACAAACACATGTTTATAATATTTATAGGTATACATATTGTATATATCAAACTTACTCGTTATGTCATCTTATCATCATAAAATAATGAATAAAATACACTTCGTTGGCTGATTTACAGGGATTAATTTAATGCCTAGCCTAAGTGAAAATCATGTTTAAGATTTATACAAGAATAGCTTCTCCCCACTATTCCTTTCTCGTTCTAGCAGACACTTTAGGTGGGACCTCAAGGCCCCTTTCATGTAAAACTTAAACTAAAGCTAGGAAGAAGGAATGGTTTGGATTTCTTATGCTTTCTCCTTTAGGCTCCTTCACGCATGCAATTCAATGAATAAATTTTATTTGCAATATTATGCCTATTGCCTACTGATTGCAGAGAAAAGAAAGAGTTGAGAAATATTAGCTACGAAAAATGAACAAAGGATAAAAGTTAAGGAAATTTTAGGTTTACTGACAATGAGACATTGGGTGGGTAATATGCGAAGGTTGGTGAGACGGAAGCACTGTATAGCTTTATTCGTTTACCCCACAACTAGACTTGTGTACAGCGGCATCCCAAATTTCAGTCATCTACACCTACTGTTTGAGAAATTTGAAGTTTCTTTTTGGAGTATGTATTGCGATTGCGAGGCTTCCCGTGGAAGGAATGCCGTTATGCTCTACGGTTTAAAGTGAACTCATCTCCGGTTTCATTTATAACCACCTGTAAACGGGATTAGAGTTAAATTTGACTTTCACTAGACAGCCAACCGGGTCAATAAGAATTAACTTCATACTTTCACAGGGATTAGTTAATAATATCCTTATTATCATCAACCATGTCAATGCCGGGAGGAGTTGGAATGGGACCTATGCCCCCTCAACAGCAGTCCATGATGTCACCACATCAACAGCAGCAAATGCAGCAACATCAAGCTGCTGTCGCAGCTGCCCAAGCTGCAGCACAGCAAGCACAGGCACAACAGCAACAGCAGCAGCACGGTCATCCGGGCACTCCACAACCCCCAGGGAACCAACCCCCAGGATCATCCGCTCAACACCAACAGGAGCAGGCAAGGGTTGACAACATTTCAAAGGCAAAGCTGCTACTCCCTAATTTAAAGGACTCAATGCTGGTACGTGAGTAAATTAAATTAAGATACCTAATTTTATTTTACACCCTACATTTTGCCCTAATTGTTTCGCAAATAATTTTTGGCATGTGTTTAGAACGTAATGAGGAATGCAGCCCTTGCAATTAATGCCAACAATATGATTGACAGCGGAGTGTAAGTACAGAAGATCCACATAAATATGATTGCACTGCCAGGATTAGTCTATACCATAATACTTTAATGAAACTTTTTTTTTGTTTTCTCGCATTACACAGGAAACAAGTTGACTTTGATGTAGGCAGATTCGACAAATCCTTTGAGGAATTTTTTTCTATCGTCGACCAACTTGAAGTGCATTTGGTAATGCTATATTATGTATTAAAGAATATTTTTTAAACATAAAATATTTAAATAATGTGAGGATAACGATATCTGATCAGTAGACTGCTATAATAGTTTCAATCTTTTCTTTACAGAGAACATCCATTGAATGTTTAAATCAGGGTGTCCAGTCGACTAAATACCTTCCTGTTCCAGTTACTTCAAATAAAGGCGAACCGAGTATGACCTATCCCCAGTACGTAGACCTAGTTAAAGGACAGATCGCATATGCAAAGGAAATACATGGCGCCCTTACGGATGCTTCACACCGGTTGGTAGACTAACGCTCATGAGTCATAACTAAACTACTTTTAATACAAAAAGTCTCTGTAAGCCTTTCATTGTATTTGTTTGTGAGTGTTTTTTAAAGCGGTAAAGAAACGCGTCCACACGTATACAAAAT
Organism: Acrocyrtus sp. NNG-2020; assembly: GCA_027744115.1. NCBI lineage: Eukaryota > Metazoa > Arthropoda > Collembola > Entomobryomorpha > Entomobryidae > Acrocyrtus > Acrocyrtus sp. NNG-2020. Next base: position 4,597 of record JAHZND010004455.1, on the reverse strand, counting down.
GATAGTTTGCGTAATACTGACTAATGTAATTCGAGCCTTAAATTTAATATTAAAACTTTGGAACTAAATTTCCCGCTGTAGAATAAACAACCGTACTTGTCCTACGACTACACTTTTTGTTGAAATAAAAAATCATCAGCTCTTTGTTTTACTTCGTAAGTAATATTAGTAAATGATAAATTACATATACGTATGTGCAAGTAAATCACAAGCGCATGTCTAGTCTATAAATACCTACATCATCATAAAATAGCGAACGTGCATACAGGGCAGATATCGTCAAACTTTTTTCACAGTAAAACGCCTTGGTCTACTTTACCATTTAGATTTTAGACTGCGTGTGGCGTCTGTCGAGCAAATCATGAAAACAGGAAATTCTGATCCGATCAATACCTAGATCCAAAACCTATGATAGTTAAAACAACAATCTCACATGCTCTACGCATGCACTTCTTCTAATCTTTACATTCTTGTGCAACTTCCTGTTTAATTTACATCATTTCTACGTTATTTACGTAGCAAGTTTTTCAGGTGGTTTACAGTATGTACATCAAGTAATTAATCTGTAAAAGCAACCCTGAATAATATTTATTAGCGACTCATGTTCATGTGAGATCTCAGATTTCAGACGAAGAATTAAATTCTATGCAGTTTTTACATATTAACATTAGCCATAGTAATTACTTCATCTAGAACCTATTATCTTTAATGACAGCGATTTCTGCATTTTTAATCTGCATTTTATTATGCAATATTGATCATTAATAACGTAACAACACCCACTGCAACAACGACATAAACGTATCGAGTTAGGTACAACGGTTTCCTTCTTGTCATTACTTTTGGATTGTACTGTAATTTTGTAATAGATTACGTCATCCTGAGAAACCAAGCTATCTTCGGTTTCCGTCAACCCTCAAAACTTTTTCTTTGAGTTTTCTGTCATTTCGCATTCGCATCTCCCGTTCCCGTTGTCCAGAGATATTTTTGCTTTGTTGCTTTTCTGAATCCAAACCTCAATTCGTATCACGAATATCACGATTCACCCAGGACAGGCCTAAATTGTAGCGGTAAAGTGTAATCTCATCTCGTTCGATGCAATAGCTGGTACAGATTTTTGCAAAGTGCAAGGGCGAGTTTATTGTATGACTGGATAAAGTGAGACGCGATCAAAGTTTCATATGATTAAGTTTATAGTTTTTTGCCAGATGTGTCTCCACGTTTAACTGCCAGCTGTTCTGTGTAGTAGAAAAATAGTAGCGCCAGCTGTTCATTCGCACAACCAAGATTTCTAACAAAATTATCAGTTATTCATCCGGTGGATTTATCAGTCGTTGTTTGTGAATAGTTAATTATTAAAATATTATTCTGACAGCGCTAAAAGTTAGTGGCACGCCCGGTTACAATCAAAAAGTAGCAGTAGTGGACAGTGATAAAAAAATAAAAATGGATAAGCAAGGCCTTAAACTGTACAACAGTTTTAGCAGAAGCTTGGAACCTTTTGTGCCCGTTGACCCTAATGGAAGAGAGGTGAAGTGGTACAGCTGTGGCCCGACAGTTTACGATGCGGCTCATATGGGTCATGCAAGGTCTTACATATCCTTTGATATACTGCGGAGAGTACTAGCAGATTATTTTGGATATGACATCTTCTTTATCATGAATATTACTGGTGAGTTAATTCACTTTCAGTGTTTTATAGATTATTTTGGAGGAAACTAATGACTGACAATAATGATTTGTAATAATCATCTGGCGTGTAACCTTTGATCCTAATGATTCTAGATATTGATGATAAGATAATAAAGCGAGGCCGTCAGGAGCATTTATTTTCGGTGTATCGTGAGCAAACTAAAGATATCCCTAAGATCACTGCTGACATCGCCAGTGCCATTGATGTATATGTCCAGGAAACATTGAAGACTACGGACCCTGACAAGATAACCATGAGGCAAAAGGTTTTATCTACAGTTAGGGCAAATAATGAAGCTGTTGAGAAGGCACTGCTAGCAAATTCTGGGAATGAGGCTCTTCTGGAGGAACAACGACAGAAATTTTTGGATGGAGCTAAAGACGTCCTGTTTGATTGGCTGGACGCTGGGAGACCACTAAATCAAGTTTTTGATAATGAAATATTTGGGAAGTTTGCTAGGAGTTGGGAAGACGACTTCTTCGATGATATGAAAGCTCTAAATGTACTTCCACCGGATGTTCTTACGAGGGTCAGTGAGTATGTTCCAGAAATTGTTGCCTACATCGAACAAATAATAAAAAATGGGTACGCCTATGAGAGCAATGGATCAGTCTACTTTGATGTATTGGCTTTTCGAGAAACGCCTGCCCACAATTATGCCAAGTTGGTTCCGGAAGCTGTAGGAGACATGAAGGCTTTGCAAGAAGGAGAAGGTAAAGAAATATTCATAGTCTTTAATTTCATAATTTTGAAATCTAGATAATCGATAATTCATTTTAATTGTAATTTTATTTCATTTACACAGGTGAACTTACGGTTGACCGTGACACGGAAAAAAGAGCTCCAGCAGACTTTGCACTTTGGAAAGCTTCAAAATCCGGTGAGCCCTCATGGGATTCCCCATGGGGTAAGGGCCGTCCAGGGTGGCATATAGAATGTTCTGCTATGGCAAGTGCGATTGCTGGCGAAAGATTGGATATACACACCGGTATGTCTAACCAACTTTTTATAGTTTTTATATGTTTGTGACTTTTAAAATGAAATTGTTTTGTTTCCATTATTACTATTACTGTATTCACTTAGTCACTTTATTTTGCACCTGGTTATTAGTTTGCGCTCTTCAGTACTGTATCCTAAATGGATAGAGCAAGATCTTGAATTGCAGAAAAATCTAGAAACAGCTAAGTTAACTGTGCATAAAGCACTTTGTGATAATATAAATACGAGGGATGCTGTTTTTGCATTAAGAGATCTCATCAGTGCTGCAAATATTTACATTCAAAATGGAAAATCGCAGAAAACTCAGATAAACGGTCCGCTGCTGAAGCAAGCAGCCATATATATTTCAAAAATGTTACGCGTATTTGGTGTGATTCCAAGCTACGATCTGGACAGTTTTGGATTCCGAACAGGAGATGCGCAAGCTGTGGCAAGCCAATATTGAGGACATTGTACTACCGTTTGTGGAGGTATTATCCGAATTTCGTGAAAATGTACGGAGCACAGCTAAGGGTATCAATGATTCTGGAATCAAGTCTAACATACTGAAAGCTTGCGATGAAATCCGTGATGTGAAGCTTCCTGATTTAGGCGTTAGACTAGAAGATCATGAAGGTTAGTACTATTATTATCTTATTGTAAATTTGAATTTGCTAGCTGTTATGATTAGTTTTTATAATGCACTTTTGCATCCTCTTTTTTCCAGGCTGCCCAACCGTCGTGAAATACGTTGGAAAGGAAGCAATGATGAAAGAAAGAGAACAGAAGGAGAGATTAGAGAAAGAAAAGGAGGCTGAAAAACTTCGAAAGAAAATGGAACAATTAAAGCTACAACAAGAAAAAGAAGCTAAACAGAAAATACCTCACACCGAAATGTTTCGACATGAAACCGACAAATACTCGCAGTTTGATGACAATGGTTTCCCTACTCACGACACTCAGGGCAATCCCTTAGCAAAATCACAAGTTAAGAAGCTGGAGAAACTTTATCAACAGCAAAAAAAGAAATATGAAGAGTACTTGAAAAATGTCGCCTTTAATGGCGCTGCATAAGTTCTTGTATACTAAATTTGTCAAAATTGTAATTTGTAATCTGATGAATACAAAACAAAATTTGAAGTTTGGCTCGTGTGAAGCGCTACCTACATTTTGCTTATGACCATTTATGTATTACAAAGTCCATAATATTTCAAATATTATTACTAACATATTTAAACAGTTGGGATAGGAAAGGAAACTTGGAAAATGTAAACAGAACAGATAGTGAGTAAAGCTGTTGGATGTTGGATGATTGAGTTTAGTTATGGTTGAGTTATTGCATTTATGGTGCCTGAATAAAATACATATATATTTGCCAGTTGCTTCCTTAAACGTAATAATAAGTTAAACTTACTATAAGTATATGAGTTTAGCCTGCATATTTGTTTAATACTAGTCTTTCCCTACGTATAAATAATCTCCGCATATACTTTTTGCACATTCAGCATTTAATGATCCCTAAATAATAAAATATACAAGAAAACTAACCCATTGAAATTATACAACAACTTTTTGTATTCAGTAAAAACAGTGAAAGCAATAAATAAAATTACATGGCTATTGTCTATTTTGTTGCGATAATTGTTACAATTTGAAAGGGAACAATGAAACTTACTTTATTTTCATACCTTACCAATGTCACACTTTCATATCATCTCTATAACCTTTGATGATGTCGCAATCGCAACTTCGATCATCCTATCGATAACGCTTACAAAACCATCAGATATTGACATACAATTTCGTAATTCTGGAATTCGACATTCCGTTTTTGTAGGTGATCTTTGTAAGACCAAAAAGTGCATCCGAAAGAAGAGAAGCCAAAAAAAAATCGGCTATAAAAAATTTATGCAGGCAAGAAAAAGG
>JAHZND010004454.1:0-11493 GCA_027744115.1 Acrocyrtus sp. NNG-2020 | reverse complement strand
ATTTGATATCGCATCGGCTGCTACAGAAAAGGAATTTGAACATGCGTGTTCTGGAAAGTATGAAGTGGCTACATCCGAAACAAGTACATAATGGGCAATCGTAAGTACTTAAAAGTATTAAAGTTCTGTAATATCTTCTCCAGTGGAAGCGGTGGGAGGGTAGGCGTATGGTAGCATTTTTTGTATCTGTTTCAAGCACGCAGTTTCGTAGAATGTGTAATTCCATCTCCCTCGAACTTTTTCTACTCGATTTCAGCCTTATGCGCTGCCTGACCGATCAATATTTAAATTTTTTTGGGAATGGGAAGGAAAGGCAAGCTGTAATAGTTTTTAATCTTTCTATTCCAAAAGACCACTTCTATGTTTCCCCTCGTCAAACATCAAACTGAGAGCTGGAAACTTTCATTCAGTTCATTTCATCATAAAATAGGAGGAAAAAGGACTCAATTGTGGAAAAACGAGGATCCAGCTCGCTTTATTTTCCAGGATTTTGTAAACAGCTTTGTTCAAACAAGCCCAGTTTGCAGCGTTTTTCTTCTTCTAAAAGAATTTCCAATTTAAATGATATAAAAATATAGTTGGGGAGCGTAGAGGGTGAATAGGATATTTTATGCTAATGGTTTGTAGTAAGAGTAAAATACAGCCTTTTTGGTAGGCAGACTGGGAAAATGAAATTATTCAGTTTGCCCTATAAATCAGGGAAGGTGGACTGGAGAAGGCCACTTCAGATTAGTTGATTTAGTTGAGCTAATTGGAAAGTAGGTACATTTTCAAGGTAAAGAGTCTCTCTCTACGCATTGAATGGATATATTGGGGGAGAGAATTTACCTAAATCTGAACTTTGCATAGCTAAATTGGAATTGAATGAATTGAAAGTGTACCATTCTCTGGAGCGTATAGCACTCAAAATCCAGTCGCTTGTCGACATACTGATCGATGTAGACTACGAGACGTGCCAGCACCTGGATGGTCATCGCAACGAATAGATTTTTGTGGATGCGAGTTCGATTATTCCAGAGATTCCTAGGAGAACAAGAAATACTTTTTATTGAGAGGGGTGCATTGAAGAGTGAGTTCTATGTCTATTTTTCTCATTTAGCAAGCTACTCTGCTTAGAGGACTTACCGGAAGCGTCCAAAAATGATTAGAGCAAGAATGAGAGACAGCGCGGACACAAACAATCCCACCATTTCAAGGACACGCACATAAACAGCAATATTCGTTTTCGCCAACAGCTCCTCCGTTGAGTTACTGGAACCAAGTAATCTCCTCATGAGGTCTAGAGTGTAGTTGTTAAAGCAAGGCCGGTAGTTGGTCCATCCCTCCTCCGAAAAGTTACCCAATTTGGAGGGATTCTGACCCCAAGTTCCGTTAGGCTGACAGATCCGAAACGCGAACTCTGCAGAGAAACGCATCAAGAAGTCGCTCTGTATATTTACTTTATTCGTGTCTTATTAGAAAAAAACTTGATGCACAAGTAGACTGCAAACTCCGTGAATAGAAAACCTCCAAAATTGTATTTCAGAGGGCTGTTTTGTTAGCAAAACGCTTATACAAGCACAAACTTTGTACAATGGACCCACCATATTCTCGTTATTTTCTCGGAAGTTTGCTTTCACCCTTTTCATTCAGACGTTTTGGCATCATTAGTGATAAAGTGCAGCAGCACCCAATCTAGCTTGAAGAGTAAACTAATAAAAAAAGTTGAAGGCCACCACATCATAAATATCGACCTTAATTAAAGTTACCGCGTATATTAGCAAAGTAGACGCCATCTTCTCCCACTCTGTTTCTAGTTATATCATTATCATTAAATTTCAAGTAACGCCAGCTGGAAGAACACCCTTCAAGTATTAATTGGAACATTGACATGAGCTGAATGCTGTGATCTGATTATCGAATACTGCATGGAAGATAATTAAGCTTCCAATTTCAATGAAAGGTACCCACATCGCTATACTCCACTGTGCATTGAGCCTGAGGCTTGAGGTCTGGGTCATGTGGTAACCCTCAGTGTAGTAGTAATAAAGGAGTGCATTAGCAGCCAGCATGATCTTCTCTTTTCAGTCTATAATTAAGTTGGTATAGCTCCAACGATAAGAACTTGTAAAGACAAAGCGAGCTAGTAAAGACATGTAAAATGCCAAAATGGACTGCTCAAGTCGTGTTCGTTACGTCAGCTCGTTTTCGAAAAGGAAAGCCTTGAAAATTACATTCATTCCCTTTTAGAAGTGAAAAGGATTTCGTGAGCAATGAGTGACACTTCTTTGACACCACAAAAGCAAGTTTATGTAATGTGCACTAACTGGAAAGTAAACAGAAGCTTTCTAGGTACAAACTGCTTAACATTTTCTTCAGCTCGTTGAAAATAGAGTCGTAGGCATGTTGGAGGCTAAATTTGAACGATGGCGTAATATTTTGGAGCTTTCTCCAGCCTACAAATTATAAAATTGAGAGAGAAAGGTTGATCTCAAACTTGGTCTCATTTTCATCCAACTTTCTGTGATGTGCATGCCCAGCATTGATGGGATGACGGGGGAGCGTGGGTTTACAAGTTAATTTAATATTGCCCAAAGAAAGCTGGAGACAAAGAGCTACTCACTGGCACGCACTTTATTGCAAGCTTAGTTTGCATATCGTGCTTCTGAGACTGATTTCTTTTGATCCGGCTTCTCCCGGAGAAAGTGCACTCTCTCAGTAAGTCTGCCACTACGTCTCAGAAAAGAGAAATTTATTCTCGAAAAGCTAGCACTTCTGTTCTTACTTGTAACATCGTTTCCCGCCTTCCTTGGACACTCCAGCTGAATTGTAGTGTTCAAATTCGTTGGTGGCCAGCATAAAAATCCATCCCACACTGGAGGACACGATCCTGTAAGAAAAGGAAAAAGATCTCAAGTTACTACTTCTGTCTCGGAAAACAAGTCGCTGTCCTCCTTCACGTCTTTCCTAAACGCATTTTGTTTTCTCTTTCAATCCACTTTTTGTTTACCTCTCCATTAGGAAAGTGGATTTAATGCCTTCAAAATAAAACCTTATTCCATTCAAATTAGACTTGAATCCGTGATCCCCAACAAAGAAGATTTTCCTCGAAAAGCGAAACAAAAAGCGGGGCATTCCGTGCCACATATTTATATACATATTTTTGCATTGCATTACATTGCGTTATATAAGATTACGTAATATATTCGCTTTTGACTATTAATTTTCCCTTTTTCATTCGCAACACATTTTTAAGCCTATATTTTTCCCAACACAGAAATTTTTTTTCTCACACTCGCACCGGAAAAAAAATTTCCACAAAAAAGGGAATTTACTCCTAAACCTTGTGAGGAGCACGAACGTGCCATAGTCGAGGTAAAAAAAAGTTGAATATGAAAGCCATTAAGTTAATGAGTGGTAGAGGATTCCAGGACAAGATTATGCATGAAAACGGGTGGAAAACAATTTTTCAAGTTGACAACTCAACTTCTCCCTCCTCACTCAAGTTCAGCTCAACATCATCATATTCTCGTGATGTGAGATGAGATGATCATCATGACACTCGAATAAAAATACTGTCTTTCATACAGTAGAGAAAGCAGACCACACACAAGAAAGCAGGGAGTGCTGCATGCTAGTGTGTGCACATATACCCCTTCTCATTATTTGTTTGCTGTTTATAGGTTTCTGGGAAGGAAACAAAATATAGATCTAACAAAACTGGGTGTAAGGGGTGCATATAAAAAAATTCCCTCCTGGCTCTCCTTTCCTCCCTAGCTTTCCTCTCTCCTTCCCATGTGGCAGCACTCAAGTATGCACAAGGCCGGAAGTGGGATATGGAAAAATGGGGGAATAGGAGAACAATAAGAAAAAAATATACTTTTTTTCTTGCTGATGTAGGCTCATTTCCACAATACACTTGACTTTCAAGTACTTTTCAAGAGAGTTGTCTTCCCTGCTCAAGTCTCTGCTTTTCGGCTAAATTTTTTTTTCTTCTCAGAAAATATGTATTCGAGAGAAGCTATCAGCCGGAGGAGAAGCAAGTGGATGGATGCTTCTGTCCAACTTTCTCTCTTTACCTAGTCAGCTATACAGACATCATCAGTGAAAAGTGAGAAGTGAGACCTATCACAGCATACTCCACTACACATATATTGTACTAGATAATAAGAAAAAAAATTCGTATGCACATATTTCAATTTTTTTTCATTCTTTTCTCAGACAAGAAAAAAAATTAAGCTTTATTATGAAAGAATCTGTCATGCATTATAGAAAACAACTTCCCTTTTTCAAGAGGAATTGCTCCAGAATATTTTTTTTTCTTTCAGCTCCATTATCTCTCAATACATATTACATGAAAAATGGATAGTGCGGATTATGCTTTCAGCTCTGTATGTAGGTATGTGTCTACGTGGGAACTCAACTCACCATGAAAAATTTTTCAGGGAGATGAGTGAAAGTTTTGCGAATAATAACATGCGAGACATACTAAACTAGTCTACACTTTGGTGAGAGATAAAAGGAAACTTGGTAGTTAGGGCCCAAGAACATTTCAATATTTGAAAGAATTCCAGAACTGGCAAAGTGCAAAAAATATACTGGGCGTATGTGATGAGAAATAATGCCTCGTGTGTTTTTGTCGTGGAATAAAAAAGGAAACTTTAAAGTGGGGAAAATATGTAATGGTGATGGCTGTGAAAGTACAAAAGATGAGCAGTTGGATGTGAGCGGATATGTGGAAAGAATGTATTCAGGGCTGAGAGCACATCGGCATCAACATAATATCTAAATGCTACAATAGAATATTTCCAGAATATCTGCAGTTTTCAATGGGATTTTGAGAGCACATAAAAAATTGGTAATAATATCGAAATGCACACCTGCCTAATCCTCGTGAAGCGTGTTTCCGCATGGGAAAACCCATCTTTTAAGGGAATGAAATGTAAAACTAGTGCAAAATGGGAGGTGGAAACAAGTTACGAATTAAACTTTCTCTTGAAACGTGTACAATGAAATCAATAATAATGGAAATAAAAGTTGAAAGAAGCATGTTTCCTTTAGCGCTGTTGTTCATAAAAGACAACTGGGAAAACATGTACTTTGGCCCTTAAAAATGGGGTTATTTCCCAAAGCCCTGGTAAAATGTTTTTAAATGGTGAGTGGAGACTTTCTTTTAAAATAAAATGTGCAAAAAGTGTTCTTTCTGATAAGAGAAGAACTGTTTATATACCCATGTGCCTCATTTTTTTTAAAATAAAAAATAAATACCTATGTAATATGTATAAAAAGTCAAGTCAGAGCTCTGCCTTGTTTTGGGTTACATTCATGATGACTAAAAGAAGGGAAATGTGTGCGGATTCGATTAAACTGTCAACGGAGAAAGTAGAGGAAAAAATTCATTCTACAGTAAAGTGGAGACCAAGAGGGGCAAGAAGCTTCCTGTATTGCCAGTTTCGGATTTCTGTCCTTGAGAATCCCAAGCGAATTTTTAGAAAGGAAGCAATTTATTTTAAATTAAGACTGGGACCAAAAAAGACAATATAAACACTAATATGTTTTCTCTGGGATGGAAAGTGGGGAAAAGTGCTTTCCATCTTTAGTCACCATTAGCCTTAGTCCCTGTATGTAGCGATGCTATTTATCCTCCCTCGTTTGTTGTCTGCCTGTGCCTAGTCTCAAGACGAGAACAAGGGAGGGACATAGAGCACAAAGTATCACGCTCAGTACCTGTCTTTAGGGAAAGTGCCATTACCAATGACACGCTGTCAATATTTGCCTCACTTCTCCTAACACAATTTGATAAAAATTGTACACAAGAAGGGAGGACATTTTTAAAAAATGAGTTAAAGCAGAGCAATATTTCTTCCAAAACATTCAACACAGATTTTCTCTTATCGAGTGTAGCCAAGTAATTCAATCGTTTGTATGAAAAGCAAAAATAAAATGTAAAAATAGGAACTTGGGTTTAGGTTTAGAGAAATTGAAAGAAGATTTACCTCCAAAGGAAAATGCGGAGTCATTGATGTACGCTCCCAGACATTTTTCCTTTCCGAAAATCCCGGATTTCTTCCAACACCATGAGGTACCACCCATTCTATTTTTTATTTTTTGGAGAAAGTGAATTCACAAAAAAAAACTCTTTTCACGTCATACGAGAGTATATTAACACATTTGATTTTTCTTTATGCATTGGGAACAGTCATATTTTTTATCTATGGGCAATGGGAGCTACCAAGAGACTAATGATGAAGTGCTGTAGGCTTCAGGATAGAATACAACTGGCACTAAAAGCTTTTCATTAAAAAATGTTCTTTCCAACCATCTCCCATTCCCACAAAATATTACATTAACGCAGTAACAAAATGATGTATTTTGAAGGTTGCGTCGGGTTCAGTTCCCATGAATGATGAAACTATTTCTTTACTGTTTACTTCATGAACATTCTTGCTATTAATAATTTTCAACTTTCAATGTTCCCACCTGAGCACTCCCAAAACCAATCTGCATTTCAAGATTTTCCTTTTATGCTAAGTTTTTGAAGAGAAATGGATACAAGCACAAGCCGTAAATCAAATAATTTTTGTGTGCTACTTTTTGCGGAGACTTATTGCTCACTACACCCACCACAACCTAATAAATTTGCGTTGACTGCTCTTAACTTTAATGGAGTTTTTCAGGGGATATGTGAGATCAAACTAGAGCTGCAGTGACTTTGTCAATGTGAAAGGAGAGACGCTCGCTCAGAAACTATGCATAACAGACTGCACTTACAACGTTCTTTCCTTCTTGCTTTCTCGGCAAGAACTGGGACGGTTGGAGGGAAAGCTCCGTTCTATTTAACGAGATCTTGATGGGAACAAGACTCCGACCAAAATTTGGAGTCAGATTCTACTCTACAGATAGGAGAGAGCTAAACGACTTTACTTTAAACTGAGATTTAGGTATGGATCATCTAGACAACTCACATCACAACGCCTACCTACTTGCTATAAATTGCCTGTTGGCCCTAATTCTAGCGCAAATATTGGAAGTAGTTTCTAATATGTAGGTAAGGTAGCTTTCTTGAGAACTAACAAAAAGTTCTCAGTATGAACCCTACGTCACTCGTAAACGAAATCTCATTATCCCCTGTGATTTCTATTTAATTTGTTCCTTACCATAAATGCGAAAGGAGGTCCCCTATAGAATTTAATTGAATAATTTGTATAAACTCGTCGCGCTGCGCTATAGTCTATACGTATAGCCATAGTATGGAATATACCTACATAAAATAAAGAACACATGCAAAAGTTATTTTAATTTGATTTAATTTAACTCGATTTATTTATTAACATCATCACAATCTCATTAAATACATATGGACTACAGACTATTGACAAAATTGATGGAATTTTGCAGTAAAAGTAATCTGTGTACAAACCTATTAGTACTTTATAGCAACGTAGAAGATACGCGCTCCAAATCCCTGCTTCATTTATTTGATACCTGTACGCAGTACACACACTGTAACTTACCTACTTGAAATCAGACGGCATTCTAAAGCAAAATATGCCCAAAGTTTAATACAGTAGAGCTTGAGACGCTCATAAAAATCAATACCAAAAAGCGAAACGTAACACTTCAATGGAATTTGTAAGTTGAACTTGCGGAATTCTAAAAATAAAGCATTCTTAAACAAATACAAAACGGCAAATCAAATTAATTGGACAACTTGAAACGACAACGTCTATCAAGCCTTTTATAATTTCCTTGTACATCATTAGCAAAAAGAAAGACTAATAAGACTATTACTATTCTTCATCGGTTTTAACCTACAATTTCATCAATAAGTCAGCAAAATATCATCCTCTTTCTACACATCAAAGTACGCGTTTCTAAACACGTTTTCCTAATTACAGCACCCTTCCTTCTCTAATCACAAAATATTTCGTTATAGTACTCAAAAGTCGAAAGAATGTAGTGATTTTAACCGTGTTTAAAAAATTATTTCATCATTGCGAAAAAAGGAACTAAAAGAATTCGACACAATGTACACATTGCTATAAGTAATAACTTCACATTTCTATCTTATATTCTACAATGTTATTAAGAATGCAGCAAGATTTCATTTCGTCAGAAAAGAAACTGTCTAAGGAAAAACGAAGGGGTCATTAGGATTATCATCGGCTTCAATCCCACAATTTGATGCATGGGTCTGAAGTCGTTCCAAGGAGGTGAATGTCTTTCTGCAAATGGGACAGGGCGGGATGGCTTCCTGCTTTGGCTGCTGAACAACAGCCTCAGATATTCCACCGGAACCCCCAGTCGTACCAGCATTAGTGTCACCAGAAGCACCAGCCTGATCCTCCCTACAACAGAATAATTTGGTAAAGTGTGTGTTGGAGATATTTTTGTATTTAAAAACTCATTTATAGTTAGAAGTTAAAATATTAAAAGAGTGCTACTATTGCGGTAGAAGATTGAACGGAGAAAATAGATGTAGTTTATCACACAGAAAACCCCAAGAAAGCCCCAAATACTGCCCGTTTCTCAATTGTACTTACCAGCCCAATAGCTCACGTCGCACAAACCCGACAAGCTGCCCAGCCACAGTTGGGAGGGAGGTAAGCGGCGACTGCAGCGGCTCGTTAGCATTAGCAGCAGCAGAATTGTCATTCCTGTTTATATAGTTAGCCATTGAAAAAGATAGATATTGTACACAAAACAGACAGATAGAAAGATTCACAGAAGAAAGCACTCAAGGATTCACAAAACAAAACTATTCAAGTTAAACTGATTAACACAACTAACAAGGAGTTTAGGAAATCAGGACGCTCACAGGAACAACAATACTGCCATATCAAGCCTGTACTTAAGTTATACGCAAGCAAATTGGATGAATAAAAAGCAATTAATCGGAGTGAAGCATTCTTTAAAAATTAATGTACTAATAGGAACAAAAATTTAGAACCTTGACAAAAATTCCGGTTCACGAGGATCGCCTCTTTGTCTTCGATAATTATCATACGCGTCAGTCGTCAGTTTCAATTGCTGATTTGCAGCATTTAGTTCTAACAAGAGGGCGTCTTTTTCAGCAGCCAACTTGGCCTTTTCTTCACGGACCTTCTCGTAATCTGATCGGTACGACTGGCACTTAAATGAGAAAAACAAAAAAATAGACCAATTAACAAGACTTATTGCGTATTTTTTAATTGCAGTTAATTTTTTATCCTCACCTGCATCTCAAGAACTTGAAGTCTTTCAAAAACTTCGGTTTCCGCACGCATAGCAGCAACCCTAGTATTAAGAATGCTGACTTCTTGCTCCTTTTGGTTAAGTTTGAAGTTACATCTCTCCAATGATTTCATTGTATCCTCCATGTTTCTTTTGAACTTCTCAACTTCATTGGTCTTCTCCTGCATACCAGCCTCTAATTTCTGGATGACAGCTCTAGCAGATTCAAACTCTTGTTTATTTTTAACCCGATGTTCTTCAAATTTTGCAATTGCCTGTCGACCGATCTCTATTTCTGCTTTCATTGCTTCTAGCTTAACGCTGCACTCATCTCGTTCTTCTCGTAAGACAAGTAACTCCGCTCTTAAATCATCGTTAGTCTTCTGGCTCGTAAGGAGTTGCTCATTCAACTGACCATTAAAAGTAAGTACTGTCTGTAGCTGGTCATTAAGTTCGGCAATAGCGCTGGATTGACGCTGAAGAGACTCTTTCTTGACAGCCATTTCTTTGTCAAAACTCTACAATACAATAAAACAACTTTTATAAATTTTTTACAGACTACACCACAAACCTTTTTGGAAATGTTTTAAGCTAAAAAATACTGCGTATAAATAAAATCTTGTATATCTTACCTGAGAATGAGAAGAAGCGACAGCTTCTTCTTCCCCGCGACTTTGGATCATTGATACTTGCGACTTTAACATTTCATTGTCCTGGCGCAGCTGTCAAATTATTAAAAATAAAAATGATGAATGCAATAACAAATTGACCAACTCCTTTAAGTAAATATTAAAAATTAATGTAAATTCTGACTGACTTGATTAATCACTTCACGGCTGGCTTCATGTTTTTTTCTATATTCTTCATGATCCGCTTTAAGTCTCTCCGTCGTTGAAATGCACATCTTCATCTTCTCATTTGAATCAGCAAGTAGTTCTATAATGTTAGAGATAAATATATAAAGTAATAATACATATCCAATTCTCTACAATGATCATATACAGAACAGTTACAGTTAATTTTACTTCCAGTTTAAGAAACAAATTATTACCTGTCAGTTTTTTATTTTCAGATACAAGCAGATTAACTTCCTCCCCAGTCTCAATCAAGTGAGCATCAGTGCTAGCACTGGTCACAGACGTTGCGTTGGAATTCATTGAAATTAATGTCGCATCCAACTGGGACTGCATCGACATCGCGTTTTCATATATAGAGCCTTGCTTGTTCACTGAATGACTTGACTCAACTGAGGATTCCACGTCTTCTCCCAACACTTGTGAATCAGCCAACGAGTTCATCTTGGGAGTGCCCGAAGTTCTTGACTCAGCTAACGAGTTTGTCTTCGAGGCGCTCGCATTGACCGCTTCATCTCCTTTAGCTTCATCAATGACCTCTAAGTCTCCATTTGGAAAACTTAATCCATCAGTGGACAAAACAAGGAACGACCCATCCTCTACAAAGTCTCCCCCATAATAATCTGCTCTGAAGGATAAATCCGTTCTACTCTCTCCATTGTTGCTATCTCCAGACCCTTTATGCTGCGACTGGAACATGTTTTTGTTTTGGTTCTTCAAAGATCTTCTTTTTGTGAGAAGTCGGAACTAAAAAAAGATAAAATCTTAAGTTACTACTCGTTTCACTATCACAAACAATAAGCCGTATTTGGAATTTTACGATTTCACTTGCTACTGCCTTTAATTTTTTCCTTTCCTTACAACTAGAAAGACAAAATTGCTCTGTAGTGTACCTATCGTCTACTATTCAAGGGGGATATACAATATAAAATCTAGCTAGTGGATTACTCATCCGTAACCCTTGCTCCAACAGTTACTAAACACAAGCAATATCCATAGCCAAACGAAATGATAAGCTCCAAGATAAGCAGGAAGCTACCATCAACATCAAGATTCAACTATATTAATAACATGGATGCCATATCGCTTCACATTAAAACTACCACCTGCCAAGCTTTGTTCGTATTACAAGTTGCATGCATAGTGATAGTGCATTTTTATTTTTGGATGTCATCCATGCATCATCACTTTGAACATTGAATACTATACAAACGCTGATGCTGACTCATACTCATACAGCAAAAAGTGGTGTGAAATGGTAAACTCATTACTTGCCCGACGATGCAAAATACGACCTACAAGCAACAAAATGACAAACTGGCCAACAATCTCTTTCGTGTCCTTATCTGCTGCATCTGACTAATTGTAAACTTAGTTATTGGTTATAATACCTATACGTATTACTTTTTGGGTTTAGATAACATATTATCACGGATCTATGTACAAT
>JAHZND010004453.1:0-11336 GCA_027744115.1 Acrocyrtus sp. NNG-2020 | reverse complement strand
CCCCCCACTCTCGCATTCCATTCCCCCATTCCAATCCTATTCCAAGAGAGCACGCTCATCTAGCCGTATTCAAATGAGCAATGTGACTGCCATCACCCTCCTCAAAGAAAATTTTTTTAACTCGGCTCACAGCTGCAAACTCCTTAACGTCTCTCATTTCCATTCACATTCAACATTCAAACTTTTTCCAATTCAAGTACCTTCAATTCAAACCTATTTTTGCTGCCCAAGCTTACACTGAATACTTCCACGAGGTTCATGAATTTTGCATTAAAATCTGCAAAATAAATCCTCGCTTAGATGTCAGCAGTACGCGCCTCCTCACTCCTTTCATTACATGCCGCTGATGAGATGAAAAACCAGCGAGTCATCTACACAGCCACACACACAGCCCTTTTATTTTACGAGGAATATAATGGAAATGGAATGCCTAAAAATGGATAAAAAAATCACCAGAAAATGTCACTTCCCAGTAGATTATATAGGAAAGTGAAAGAGTAATGAATGCGGCGCATGTAGAAAAAGCGATATCACCGCCCGCAGACAGCGGACCACATCATTTTCCGTTAGTTTAATGACTCTTATTCAGAGAGGCAATAACGGCCACGAGCAGCCATTCTGGAGCAGCAGTCTATATCTAAATGCAAATATGATCGGTCATCAGACTTCAAAAAGCGAGAAACCTCCATTTTCACTTTAAATAACCAGTCCGCCCTACATCTTCGCTGCTGTCGGTTGTGGAAACTGCGTAATATTTCCAGGGAAATTGGAGTGGAAGGAGCAACAAGCTTTCCCTTTCTATATCACTCGGGATACTCCATTCTAGGAAATTAGCTTAAGTGCTTTGGCATGCATGGGTGCCCACCATTTTCACTTCGTTATTGTGCTAGATGCTACGCGAATATTTCAGGGAGTCCGACAGCGACAACTGATCACGTAGGCTAAAGCCTTAGCAGCAGCACAGCAGCCTATAAAATCCAGAAAGAGCTAATGGATGAATTCTCCTCTCCTCTTTACTAATTTGACTCCGCAAAATTAATTTAAACCCGAAAAAAAGTATTAGAGCTGATGGGGAAGGACAGGAAGGGAATTAATTCATCTGGATTTTGCAGAGCCCTAGCAAAATGAAACTGTACAGTCGTTCATTTGTGGTGGACAATAGAAGTAGACAATGAACAGTGCATTATTACAGTCACAGCAATCTTCAAATTACACTTCAGCATCCTTCCAGTAAACAGAATTGGGTTACATCCGCATTTTTGGAGAGTGTGTGCGCAGCAACACTTGAATTGCAAACTTTCGCTGGTGGCCGCTTGCTGACAAATTCTATTCCCCCAACAGGTGCAGTTATGCTTTCGTTTGTTAGATTGGACTGAAAGTGGAACAGCCAAAACTTCATTCAGCTCTCCAGCACGTGTAGTAATAATATTAAAATCATTTCCCCGTGCATTTTACTTCTCTTGCAGAACCTATCCATTTTGGGACTCGTTCCATCAGGTAGCTGAAAACAGTCGAGATGGGAGAAGGCTTTAATAGCCTGCCAGCTATAGCTCCATGTTTCCCTCACGTATATTCTATGCTTCTTCTCAAGCTGAAAAAGTGAACTACCTTTTTTAAAAAAAACTTTATTTCTCCCTCCTCCGCTGGAGAACAGGTAATTCGGTGAAAATAGGCATGACGCAAGATGTTTTGGAGGCAGAGTGCTCAGCCCTCGATGGAATCCTTCCAAACGGTCTCAACAGACGTTCCCAAATTTTTTCTGCTTTCACTATGGAAATGTATATGAACACTATACCCTCTCTAGCATCATCTGTCAGCGTTTTTAGTTTTGCTTCAGGGATTTTCTTTCCCATTTTATTGTAAAACTGTGCTGTTCACAAGGCATACGCAAAAGGCTGAATATGAGCTGTAAAAGAAAAATGGGAATTTTAGGTGCTCCACTTCTTCTTAGTCTCCGATTATGGCAATTATAATGCTCATTTTAACTCACTCCTGGTGTAATTTTGCAACTCCCCGTCATTTCTCACCGGATTTAGAAGCTCATTTTCAACAGGAAAAGAATTTTTGCATACAAATTGTGTAGCTCCCTGTTAATTCGCTTACATCATTTCCTTAGCGTACTCATATTGCACAAGTAAGTTTCCGTTTTTTTTTGCCGGAAAGCAGGACAGCTTTCGCTAGCACAAAGCCATTTCCTTTGTAAATGCAATTTCCCATCACCATTTATTCCCTTCCAAAATCACAACATATTGTCGTCATTGTCATCATTATTTCACTGACTTGGATCGGGATCGAACCAGTAACAATGGCAATAATAGGCCAATGGCCATACAGACAGCGAAGGATGAACGTACTTCCATTTCAGCTTCCAAAAAACGAGTAATTCGTTTTTCATTGGGGATTATTGCCAGATTACTCCTACACGGTATCCTGTACCCAGTATCTCTAACAGTAACAACAGACACAAACTCGCAAATTGCAGCCAGAGACTTTCTGCTCAAAAGAAAATGTTGGGCAATAAAAGAAGGAAATGGTTGTCATAAAAATGGTAGCTGTCATTCTGAAGACAACAACAAAACTTTGGAAGGAAAAAGCTGTACACATAAAGTACTGGAGTAGGAAGGAGCTGGATAAAGTCGTTGGTAATCTACTAACAGCAGATTACATTACTCCTTGTCCGGCAAACTGTACAATCTCTTTGTCTGCAGTAGTTCATATTATTACATGTCATAATCCGGGAAGATACTCCTGCAAAAAATCACGGCAAATATCTTCCCACTCTAGTCTGCAAACTTTTTTACGGGTACAGCCCTCAAGAAAATAACATGTCTGTGTGCAATGCATACTCCTCTCTCTGGATAAAATGGAGTTGTTACTATGGAAGAAAAAAAAATGCTCTTCGCGTGGCATTAGATCACCTGCAGCCTGCGACCAGCAATGGGAAAATAGTCGTCCAGTAAATCCCTCTAATGATGACGATTGCGGTGAATAAGGTGAGCATGATAAAAATGTCTAAGAGAAAAGTTGGACAAATGGTTGGATTTGAATGGCTTCTCTTTTCAAAATGTCCTGGACCGGTGTGCCATGGAGAAAAGTTGCCCTATAGCAACCAGTTTATTTATTCATTTGCTGCTTCCCTTTGCATCGTATTTTAATACTTCTTTCAGAATTTTATAAGTCGGTCGATAACTTTGAAGGGACTAGAGTACAATGTTTTTTTGCGCGGGCGAGCTACACTTAGGTATAGGTACTATATCTATATACAAGTTCCTGAGGGAAAGGAGAAGTTTCGGGGAAAGTTTTTGCAGTCGTCCTGGGAAATATGTTTTCCGGATGTAACGTCAAAAAATCTCCGACTTTATATTTACGATTGAAGGACTGGCTGATGATTTATGAGCAGTTGGAGAAGTCGAACAGTGAAGCTGGCCAAAGATTATCCTGAGGGTCCTAAGTATATTTTTTTCTGTGCGATTTCTCTCCTTATTGTTTGCCATTTTTTTCCTCCTAAACCTTTTTATTGTGTTTTGTGGAGTGAAACGATTTTTAACAAAAGAGGAGCAGAGTTAGAGCTAGGATGCGCTGTATTGTCCCTTTATTATGCACTCCACATTAGAGAGACGGACGTAGGTATGAAAATAGCTGGAAGAATATTTAATGCAGCAAAAAACCTGCAGCGGCCGATTTGGCAGGAGAAGGAAGTAAGCAGTGGAAAAAAACACTCGCTAATTTTTTTTGCGCTTCCGACGCGGTTATTCGTTACTGAAGCAGAAAATGGAAAAATGAAATCCGGAAGCAGAATCAGCTTTCCTCGTATAAAAGTTAAGGCTTGCGGATACATACAGACTTAGCGGCTTTCAAAGAAACAGAAACAGGCTGCACAAAAGTGAAATGTTTCAGGACTGTGGACCAGACGAATAGAACTTTTTTTTTATTTTGCAAGTCTTCTTCCGACATGCGAGTAAGCTATGCTTTAGTAGCCTTTAAAAACTTGTAATAACTTTATCTGAAGGAGCAGCTATGGAGTGCTTATCCAGCTAGTTTGCAGTCGCAGATCACAAATCATAAAGCGATTTACTTGTAGGGAAAGGGCGAAGTTGTCCCACAGGAGAGTATCCATTAATCTCCATAAATTCCGCTTCACACTTGCCATCAGATAATCCCAGGAAGACTTGTACTACTTACAGCTCACTCACATTTTACAGCATTTCGCCAAAATAGCTTGTAGTTTAATCTCCTTACTGCTTTCCGAGCGTTTTTCCATAGGCACTTTGCACAGTCCACCAGTTTATTGTGAGCGGATGAGAGATTTCAAGACATTCAGAGGATTCCAGTCCAAATGATTTATCGCGCTCCGAGATTGAGACCGGAGAGCCCTTAACTTTGGAGATACAAAACGCATTCAGGGAAAATAAGAACTTATCACTGAGAAAAGGAACCTGGTGGCTTCTTCATGATATCCTCATAAGATGCCTTTCCATTCCGTGCAGCACATGACAGATCCGCTCGAAAATCATTGCCCTGTGATGGCAACAAATAAGAAGAGCTTTCTCTCAGCGCTACCCCTTTCCTCGGAAGAAAAAAAACTTTAAGCAAAAAGCCAGAAGGAGAAAGCATTTAGGCTGAAGAATTACACTGAAAGACATTTTTTTTTGAAAGACATTTTTTTCTTTTCAACTTTCAAGCTTGTTTGTATCCCGCTAACAAATTCGGCTGGCATTCTTCCCCCTTTCTATAGCCAACCCTTTTCTGCTCGCAATGAGATGAAAATGAATTCAGTCTGATCATTGTCAGATCACGCACTGGAAAAGGAACATTTCCCTTTCTTCTTTCAAATGAAACATAAGGAATTGAGGAATGTCAGATTGGACTGTTGAGGTCGGAGGTGGAACATGTGCGGCCTTTGTAAAGTCATCACTTCACCCTTCAAAAGAATTTTTTTTCATTTCCACAACAAAAGCAATATGAAATGAAGAAAGTGTAAGGGAAAAATATTTTAGTTTCTCAATCTGTGATGAAAAAGACATTTTCTTTGTTAGAAGTAATATAAAATCAGACAAGAGAAACGGATTTTATTGTATGTACTTAAGTCAACTCTCATTCGCTGTTCCAAGAGTTTGTGGGAAATTGCTCGACTTTTTCCTTTCATGGTTAAATATTTTGTAAAATCAGATTCGATTAGGTTTTTCTCAATTCTTCTAATGCACCAGGGCATGAAATGTCAGCGAAGGAGAAGAATAAATGTTTTTTTATTAATTCCAAGTACATTTCAGGATTGGGAAGAAGTCAAAGAATTTTTTATGGTACGGCTCCACTCTTCTAATGCCTAAACTCCTGATCTGTATACCCGCATTCAATTGCGGTATACAATGCTTGCAAATGGAATTTAATTATATTTTCCAAATATTTTCCTAGTTGACTATTTTTTCTGAACTGTTTTCAGGACGAGCCTATTCCTTTTCAATTTGCATTTGTTATTGTCTCATAGTAGAAACTAAGAACGTAGCTGCTTGGAAATTTTGCGACCTTCTTTTTGGAAATGCGACAACCTCGTTTTCAACTAGGTAAACTCTTTTCATCTTTATTTGATTCCCGATAAGTGCTATCGAAATTTTTTGGTTTATTTATCAGACTGAACGTGCACACTTTTTGTGCTTTGCTTTGGAAATAATTTAAGGATCTTTTGCCTAAAACAACTTTACTCAACATAGGTAGTGTAGTTCTCATTAAAACATTGATTCAAGAACATAGTTTCATTGTTGCATTTGAATACATGCATTTACGTTTTTCATGTCAGTAATAGTGACGCACTTAGGTAATTATATTTTCAAGAAAGTGAAAGATTCATGAGCCACTTATTCAAATCGAAAATAAAAAGGATGTGCACTCCAGTAAGCGTGACACCTTCTTTCTAAGCGTGACCATAGCAAGCAAGTATATTTCTTATGCTGCAGTCACTCACTGCAGTAGATGTTTAAGGATTCTTTGAAAGTGGCTGTTTACCTATTCTGCGCGCTTTCACTAACCTGCAAGGCTAGTTCGAGAAAGAGTTGAAAAATAAATACTTTTCGCTAGACCAGCAGCACAAAAAAAGTCGTGATTAATTACAATTTCCCGCATATCACTCCTCTCGCTCATATGTAGATAGAAGCGGAAATTCTGCTCTCTAGAAATTGGATTCACTAAGAATGCGCGTCTTCCCCTTGCAAATTTTCTTTTTTCATTTATTATGGGAAACTCGGGCTGTGAGTACAGACACGCTCTCACACTTTTCGTGGCCGAGGGAGGGAAAATCCTCCGTGAGAAAATAAAATTATCTCTACGGTTTCTCTCTGGACTACATGTACCATGTCCTGGGGCTAGCTGAAGGTGTGCGTTTCCGCTTTCTGGAGAAAATAGCGAGAGTGCAAAAAGGGCGCACGTAGCATCAAATTCCCTCAGAGAAGAAAACTGTGGAGCTCCACACGTCATCGCCAAGTCCAAAATAGCTTTTTTTCGATGTTTATTCAGGTTGTGCTTTTTCTTCTTTTTCCAGAAAATACCGTCTCTCCCACTTAACCATCCTTTCCGCAGTTCCAGTTATGATAGAAGACAACGGAATCTCTGTAAGAAGTTTTCTTGCCAGCATCATATAAAGTAATGATGGAGGCATTATCTCCAGAAAAAATAAACGAGTGGACAGTGAAAGGGAAATGATAATGGAAAAAGGACGACAATGATTTCTACAAGACAACAACAGAAAAAGCACTGCTCTCATAAAACACTGTGAGGATGCGGGATCTGGAAAACTCGGGATATAAGTATGCACTGTAATAACAGCATTGAGATTAAATTGTTGTATCTTGCTCTTTTTTTTACAGGATATTCTTACGATCTTCTCGGCTTTCCCCGGTACGAAAACTTTTCCAATCAAAATGCCTAGAAGAAAGTAAATTTAAGTGAGTATTTCTCTCATTTTCTGAAAAAATAACATGGAGCGATGTAATGATGGTAGTTGCAGATGGAGATTCCCTTCGGCAGTTGGGGTTGTCATAAAGGGAAAAATGTCTTTCAATAAGTTAGCTTTGGTATATTTCTGTGAAAAATGAGTGCAATTTGAAATTGTTGCTGTTCACTTTTCTATGCAATGTGTTGCTAAATTATTGGACTGTAGCTGAAGTTGGAGTCAACTTGTATCGCTGGTACGATGAGACTTCCCTTTTTCCTAAAAATTGGAACACTGAGACATAAATAGATGGAAATTTTGATGTTATACACTTTTCTTTTTTCTCCTAGAGTAAAGTGCATTTTACTTCATTTGGCTTTTTCCATGAAAAAAAAGTTTTTTTGCTGGTGTTGTCATTTTTCATCTGAAAAAGTTGCAGTAACTTTGAAGAGATTCTTGGCTGCTTTTAAGGAAAGTGTGTACAAATATTGTTAGCATTTCCATTTAATTTTTTTATCCATCTCATACAGCGGGACTCAACTGTGTCCTGTTTGTTGGAAGAGAGGAGAAACGACGCCTCCGGTTTTAATGAGGTGTGTACTGCAGCCATTCCTCAGAAATTCGCGGAGTAGAGGAGAAATGCCAAATTACGCAATCTGTCATGCAATGCTATGCGGTAGGCCGGAATGAGGTGGAGCCAGTTTGCTGCTTAGTATCGTGAATGGATTTTGTTTGCAGGAAATTGTTGGCCCATTTTATTCTCACTCTTTAAACGAGTGACTGCTCTTTTGCTAGACGGCGGGATGCGGAAGGAGCGAGTGAGAATTAATAAAACGTAATTAGTGCAGGGTAACGACCATGAGTCTGGTGAAGAGTGGGTCTTTGCCGTATAGATCTCCTGGGAAGATGGAGATGATCTCATCCAAAATGTTTCATTCGCAACACTCGACACTCTCGGTTTCCTTAGGGAGGGGTGGGGACCAGCCCTAAAATAAATTTGAAGGGATTCCTACCTGAATATAATTTTGCGGGTTTTTAATGCATTTTGCTAGCGTTTTGGCATTGGAACGAAGCAGGGCGTTTCTGTTGAGTTGCCAAAATCTTCAGCCGATTTCCGTCTTGTCCCCTCTCTGCAAAAATCATTCCAGCTGCAGTTGGTATCCTGGTGGAAGTGAGAAGTTGAAATGGAACGAGAGGGAAGTAGGATTTTCTCTTGGCAGTGTTGCCAGTTAGTAAATGCCCATTATTGGAATTAATGAGGCAGCGGGATCTAAAGAGGGCGGTTTTATTGCAAGCCAATATGTTCAGCCAAAATGGACTGGTAGGTAAAAGTTATCCAGCAATTTTCCATTTAAAAAGTGTACGTATTTATTTTTAATTTTCTATTTCATCTCTTAAACTGTAAACGTATTTTAAAAGATATTTGCATTCCGACTACTTAAACAACTCGTAGTGCAAATGTCCTTGCAAATATCAGCTTTCCTTGTCCATTTCTACCACGCAACTACTCTTCCCACATATATCTCCAGTAGTACTCCTTCCACTTTCCTCCAGAGATTGGTCACGGTTATGCTTCAGCAAAACGCAATTAGGCGAGAATTCAGAGCCGCTTGGATCCGCCCCACTAGCCTCTTTGTCGTTGTCATCATTCCCCTCCTCTTCAAGTGACACTCCGTCCAGGAGAACCAGCTGTCCCTCAGAGTCCAGATCACCGGTCGTTACAACGGCAATTACTTCGTCGTCGTCCTCATCATCTGTCACTTCAATGTCCGGACTATTCTCAGATATACCTATTGACACAGCACCTCTCTCACTGGAATTCCTCAGCCTGCCAATTGATCCATCTCTACTCCGGTCTCTTACCCTTGAGGAGTCTATTTGCATGCAATCCTGCGGTTGAGCTGAGTATGTCCGGAATGCTGATGAGGACGTTTCACCACAAACATCTGCAATGACAAAACAAATCAAACCGGGGCTCTTTCTCTAAGAGACATGTGCATAATTTTTTTGTCCCCAAATCCTAACGTACATACCCTCTCGTGGGCTCGTTGTCTGGGTTATGTTCAAGATCTTGTCTGCCCAGTTGCTAACCACAGTTGACTCACTATTTTGTCTCCTTCGTCCGCTGCTAGTATCTTCAGAAAGATTGTTGAGAAACTCAAGCTCTGCGCCGCCCTGATGCCGGTCAGACTGCGATCTATACAGAGAGCTTCCTCCCCCACTTCTATTACTACTGGTGTGATGGCGATGGTTCCGACAGTGACTGGCCCTTCTTGGCTCACTCTGCGTGTCTCCCGCCACCCTTCTTTCATGTTCGTGTTGGCACGTCACAGCAGCGGAGTTGAGCAGAGGGTATAGGAGACTCTGAAGTGCGTCCTGCCTCCTGCAAGGTCGCCCTGTGCTGCATACAGTGGAGGTGCCGCTGGGAAACGGTGGTGGTCTAACTCTATTTCGAATTCTGTACTGTTCAATGAAGTAAGGGGGAGGAAGATTTCTTCCGCTGCTACCTCTCCCGCTGGATGCACTTGCAGAAGAAAGTAGCCTGGAGAGGGCATTTCCATTCCGGTCGCTGGTATTACTATTGGACGAACGACTGTTATTGCTAGTGGCACTATTACCACTTACATTCTCCCTTGGAAGAGATCTGGTTATGTTAAGATTTGTATTCGCACCACTGTTTGCGGCTGGAAACAAGGAGGGAGTTCTCCGGGTAGGAGAGTAGCACTCTGTTTGACTAGGATGGGTTGGAGGAACGGCGGAACGATAATTACTCGAATTGTTGTGGTTTTGATGTCGGCTTTGTTGTTGTTGCCTCTGAGCAAGTAGGTTGGTATTATTACCGGCTATGGTTACCCCAACCCCACTACTTCTAGTACTTGTTATGAGTGAGGCACGGTTTCCTTGAAGAGTGCCAGACTGCTGCTGCGTCACAGCTAGATATGACGGTGGAGGCTCCAAAGGTTGTGGACGTGGTGGTCCTGATGTGGTTGTGCAGTGATGGTGGTGGTGAAACACGCTCCCACTGTGAATGTGCTGCGACTGCTCGTCTATCACTCCAACTCCGGAAGGCGAGAGGCTTGTAGCCGTTGCAGCAACGATGACAGTGCTTCCAGCACAAGCGCTACTGCTCCCACTACTTCCACCAGCCCCGTTCCAGTAGTCAACGAGAGGACTGAGTGGACTTGCAATGAAGTTGGGGCAGGCTGCGGCATTTCCGGTGTTTTCGTTGGAACTGGTGACAGCTGCAGTAGACCCACTTAAGGGATTCAGAAGCCCACAGGTTGTTGTGGAGGACGAGGACACAGGAATTCCGTACAGTAGACCAGCTGAAAGCTGATGCCCCCTCCGCTTTTTGTAGAGGACACAGCAGGAGCAGTAAAAACAAGCTGCGATGATCATGACCACAGCCATTGCCGCCAGGCCGCACACAATTCCGATCACAAGCGACTTCCTTCAACAGAAGTTAACTTTTAAAAAAAGTATTTCTGCTAAACACTTAAAACATTCCACGCATATAATTTCACTCACTGGTTGAGATCCGACTGGTCGTCCGCATGAATTGGGACATCTGGAAGAATTTCTTCTCCAATGAAGTGGTACTCATCATCCTCATCCTCGTTTAGGTTTAGCTCCCCGTCAGCGTCTGAACTGGAAGAGGACTGGTGATGGCCTTTTGGAAAGTGCATACCCGGCACAGCAGGCCTCCCAGGGGAGCAGCAGTACTTGAGGAGAAGAGTGCCGCAGCAGAAAACGGGGCTGTCGGGAATAATGGGCGGGCAATAGAAGCCATTGTTCCATGTCCCAAAATTGTCAGTGTATCCGGGACAATAATCCTTCCCCAGAACTGTTGGAGGAAAATGAATTGACATTTGACTTTACTTTTTACAATTGACTTTAGTTTAACGACTCAAATAACTAAACTAGGACAAGGGGAACTTTAGTAACATGTTAAGGAGCAGGTCAATAACCTGAGTGAAAAAGAGAAAGATAGTGACAAGCCAATAATTAAACACTTTAATATGTTTACAGTTGTGAAAATCGACACCATCAAATTAATGCCTATGAATCTGTCAAATTACGCCAAACTAGAAATAATTTAATATTTTTGATGGGTATTCTTTACATTTTCCTTGTATTGTGACATTTGGAATCATGGAAATACTAATAGGCAAAAGCCCTGTATACGCCTACGTTGGCTCAACTGATTATAGCAAGGTTTTATCTAACACTTTTTTCTTTTTCAAACAAAAGTAATCTTTAATTAAGAAGCTATAATTACTTAAAAATAAGTTGGAAATTGCTTTTCCATTATTAATTCATCTTAAACTTTTGTTTTGTATAAATACTTGTATTTTACAATTTTTTTTACAAATATTTAAAAGAAATAAAAAAACCCTAACTGGAAAGTTAGAAA
>JAHZND010004452.1:0-15653 GCA_027744115.1 Acrocyrtus sp. NNG-2020 | reverse complement strand
TATTTTTCGTTCCCCTGTATTCCAGGAGTAGTGTCCACAATAAGTACACAGTTAGGTGATATAATGCATTAATTTCAGAATTTGCCGAGTATAGCATTGTAATTTATGGAGAGGGAATGAACGTTTTTATTACCAAGTTTAGTTTCCTGATAATAACAGACACGGGAAAACCATTGTGATATCTTCAACATTTAAAAAGAAGCAATATCATCCTAAAAAGTATATGCTTTTTGAACCGTCACAACCAACTTAACTGACACTTCGATCTTCGTTTGTTCGAATTGTTCGTGCAGATTTCTTATGCACAATGTATTATTTTTTGTTACCGTTGTTGATAAACAAATTAGCAGAATCATAGACTATTAATATACTATTAGAAGAGTAGCTAGCAAAATAAGTTACCTTTGATGACATGATATAATAGTGTGAAATGAGCAAAATAATAATGAGTATATATATACACGGATACACGCTTGTTTTTAAAAAGTTATTTTATATTGTTACTCGAATTTTTAAACAGATTAATCGTTTAATTAAAGTAGAATAACTAATTTAGTTTAATAATAACAAAATAATTATTTTGCTGGTATAATTGAGTGAATTTCTTGGAACAGTCTTTTCACGGGGAGGTTGGAATCTAAAGTTAGTTTTATTTTTTTATAAGTCTTACAACTGTAAAGTGTGACCAATGTTTAATTGGAACAATTTAGAACTGATTTTTGTTACGGCACAAATGAACTTTACTGCTTCAATTGTAATTTTATTACAATTCCATATTTATATAAAACATTTAATGAGATAGGTTAGACAAGTTATCGTATTGCAGACATTCACAGAAGAAACAAGCTTTCAGAGAAAACATAAAAATGATTTTCTACAACAAAACAAAAGAATTTCAAATTTAAAGCCCGAGTATTATCATCACAAAACACAACAATTTAAAGTTAATTTATTGCATAAATTGTAAAAGAAACTGTATATATGAAAATGCTTACTGCAAATTTTAATTTTAAATGCAGAATTCACGATACAAACACACAATCTGTAAAATAAAAAGCGAGTTAAACTTAAAAGTTAAACTGTGTTAATTATTAATTAATTTGCATTTTCTAGTTTTAGATTTAGCTGGGTTTTCTTATAGATGTGGATGAGTTTGATGCAGACGACGGTTTAAGTAGGCTGGGCTGAGGCACACTCATTAAATCACAGATATGATTTCTGACAGGTCGCAGTTGGATCAAGTCCGCATCCCAACTTGTTTCCGACAGTAAATTCATAACTTCCTCCATATTTTCCGGTGAAAGGTCCAAACTCTCGTCACCATACGTGATAAGAGACTCATACAGCTTTTGTGCTGTGAGCATCCTAACTCTTGGAAAACTATGACAAAGATACACAACCAATCGCTTCAGAGATGTTTTCACAACTTCCGGTGGACCTTGTATAAGTTCGCAAAGGAGCTCAACTGCGCTCGCAATCTTTTCTACTCGACTGGTGTTCACCACCTCTGACTTCACCAGGTTAATCAAATTAATACCGAATGTGGGGTAAGTAATAAGCAACGATGCTAGAACATTAGACTGTAAAAGCTTCGTTATGAATTTGATTAGTGGAAGAGTGACACGCTCGACCTTTAAATAATCACTAAATATCTGAAGCAAAATTCCTCCTATTCTAAGTGCTTCTGTGTCACCCATTGCCCCGGATGCATGAATATAATTTTTGACAGCACCATTTGCATCCTTCATCACTCTATCGCTAAGACTTCCACCGCTGATAATAAATCCAGCAAGAATCGGGTAAGTATACACTTCAAACTTTAGTAGCTCCACAAACTTTGGAAATGTTTGGGAGGTGGAGCGCCAGTTGACACACTTGATGAATTCATCGGAGAAAATATCAAGAAGGAAACGACGTTCTGGAATTTGATGAATTGGAGGTTCTTGTAAATGTACTAAAGATGTAAATATTTTTCCAGCTCGAACTCGAATGTTATCAATCTTTTCAACACTTTGCTTGGCAATAAGACCCATCAACTTAGATATTTTGGAGGGGTTAAGAAGACGTTCTTGCTGCACTGGGTCATTCTGACAACACTGAGCAAGTTTGGTTAATAGGACTTTGGAGCAGACCATTGCCGCATCTCTCACCCAAGACCCAATGTCTCCTCTCTTGTCTGTCGTGTAATCATCCATGCTTTCAATCAGGCATTCATATAAGGCTTCGGGATTGATTGTATTCACTGGGATCCCTTTTTTCCTCGTTTGAATTGGAATCATCCAATATTAGTGGTTTCGGTCCAGAAAGGATGCTTGTAATAGCTGTTATGGCATCTCTCCTTGATTCTGCCCAGAGATTAGTTTCCTGATCTATTTTGGCGCAGTGAAGTAGAGCCTCCATAACAGCTAAGAAATTTTCTTGTAGAATTTCGTCAGGAAGTTTTCCTAAAGTGTATGCAAACCCTTGCCGGGTGGACATCGATAACGTTTTAAGTTGTTGAGAAAATTGCTCTAAAATGTTTTTGATGGAGGAATGTTTCAAAGGGTTTTGGTAATAAAATTCGATAAAATAGTGTCGTAGACAATCGGCGGCCAATGCCTTTGTTTTCAAATCCAGATTCGCGATATTCTCCAGCAGAAAGTTGTACGACGAAGAAAGAAATTCCTCATCCTTGTGGAAGGGCATCCTGTTTACAAAAGTAAGTAAAAAGTAATGAAAATAGAATATAATTATAGAAACTAATCTCATGCGTTTTCTTAATATAGTTAATGAGCTAGGTACTAGGTATAATATAATTATTTAAAAATATAAATCATGTCTGCATACTTTGCTTGAGCCAAGGATTTGATAAAGAAGCAGAGGCCCTGGCGAATCAATTCGTTTCCCTTAGTACTTCCCCTGGACTTTCTACTTGTAATAGTTGGAATAATCCTCCTAATTTCGTCAGTAATCTGCTCATTCAATTTCAATTTTTGAATTTCCTGCAGTTTCACTACAATGTGTCCTACACTGTACAAAGCACCGTTACAGGTAAACGTGTCAACATCAGTACTTGCTCGAACTAATTTTGGCAAAACATCGTTTATCATGTAGTCAGGATCCAGTTGACCTAGCTTTCCCAGTGCTTCTGCAGCTAATTCTCGAACAAATCCATCAAAATGA
Organism: Acrocyrtus sp. NNG-2020; assembly: GCA_027744115.1. Taxonomy (NCBI): domain Eukaryota; kingdom Metazoa; phylum Arthropoda; class Collembola; order Entomobryomorpha; family Entomobryidae; genus Acrocyrtus; species Acrocyrtus sp. NNG-2020. The sequence continues at coordinate 12,491 of JAHZND010004452.1, read as the reverse complement.
TTATACTTGAGATCCAACAGATGTTCAATCATTGCTCGAGTGTACACTTGAAATTTGCCAATTTCCAAACTCACGTTTGTGAACGCATTTTGCTCCGTTGGTCTCCCTTGGAGAAAATAACTGAAGAAGACCCTCCACAACTTCATCGGCATAATCCTTTGGAAGACGGTTAGTCACTCTTCCAATCCCTTTAGCTGCAGACCATCTTACAATGGTGTCCTTGTCTTTCAGCCCCTCCAACAGCCTATCAATGATTGATTCGATTGATTCAGAATACTGCGCTAATTCTTGGTAGTTCATAGTTTCATCTTTCTCTTCCTCTGATTTTGCCTTGGCAGTCGCAGCAGCTGTGGGTGCTCCTCCAGTTCCCTGCAAATTTTTCAGTAGGCTTCTGCTACCACGCTGATACCGCCAAGGTGCAATTTTTGTTCGCAGGAATACCATTCCTATTCTTTGGATCAGTTTTGTTCCTGCTTTTCGTAGCACGGTATCGCATTTTTCATACTGAGAATTTAACACAGCCTGTAGAACTTGTTCTGAATACTGAAGAATTTCTTGGCGTTTTGCATGCTTGAAAATTGCAGACAGAGCAGCAAAGCTTCCTACTTTCGTCCCGAATGGTGTCTTTCCTGTAATATTTTTGCACGCCCAATCTATGAAGGAACTCATATACTGTTCTTGCATATCCGGTCGTGTAAGAAATCTTGCCACAAGAAAAGGTGCAGCTTGTCCAATGTTGTTGTTAAGAACTAGGCACTTTTTGCATACATTCATCAGTCTCACAGCAATTAATCTATCTTCCGAACTCGACGAATCTTGAGGTAGCTGTCCATCAAGAAGCTTGATGTGGAATGGATTTATGACTAAAATGCTTAACCACATTACCAACACATAACCGCTTTCCCATGTGTTTGCATCATCCAAATTTTCCTTTTCCAAATATATCAAGACAGGCACTAAATCAGCAATCTCGTGGGGCATTCGCTTAACCACTTCTTTTGGTCCGCGGACTTTAAAAATCAGTCGCAGGAACTTCAAACTGAGCTGCTTCAGAGGTGGAGAGATGTCATTGCGAACATTTGATAAAAGTATTCCAATCATTTCCTCAATGTGCTTGTCCAAAAGGTGCGGCTGTTCCTGGTACCTGTCAATTATTTTTTGGTATTTCTCAAACAAGTTTTCCGCCTTCGAAAATAAAAAGCAAACATCCACACATTAGACATTTAAAATGTCACATTTTGTGGTTAATTTAAATGAAGTCACATAAATCTTTATTTTTAAAAATCTCACCGCTTTGAAGTCAGTGTAAACTTGTGGCAGCGAATTAAATATTTCCACTACTTCATCTTTCTCTCGGAACATATCCAAGGCACATCCTAATCCCAAGGGAAACTCATCCTCCCTAACTGGATCATCTAAGCTCTCCAACTCGACCAAACTTTGACGTGACCCTTTACTCATCTTCAGTTCTGTTTGTTGCTTTTCAGGCCCTCCCTCGGGAATCACAGCATATATCTGTCAACAAAGAGCAATAACAATTAAACAATTTACTTAACAATAACAAACAACAGAGCTCACAGAAGCAAAACAAACAGCAAAACGAAATGAAAAACACAAACAGAAAATGAGCAATTTACTTACATTTTGATTTAGCCTTGCCAAGAACTTATCAACCGGCAACTGACCATAATCCCCTCGCAAGTAAGTAGTTCACGTTAAATACAGGGACATCAGAATTCAGAAACGTCAAGTCGTTAACATTCAACCTGTCGATGAAAAAGAAAATACTGCACATCAAAATATAAATACCCGTCGATAGCTAATTACCAACCACTTTAACTTTAAAAACCACTCCCCAAGTCGCCAACCAAGTCCACAACTAAAACTACAACTAAAACATAATTTGCACGATGACTCACCTGTCACCTGGTTTGGTTTGCTCACTCCCGACTACCGACTGATGACCGCAAAACAAAATAGAAAATGAAACTGTCAATTCAAAGCAAAAGTAGAGAAAGGAATTCCTCTTCATCACCCACCCGTCGTGCTTCTTTCTTTTCCCCGATGAGCTCATCGCTCATCATTCGATTCCTTTTTCCTCTTTTTTCCCTGCTCTGCTCGCCCACTCTTTCTTTCCATTATTCTCTTGCAACCAATTCGTCCGGCCGTGCCCCTCACCATTGTGAAATCTGTCTGCAGTTCAAACTATTTGTGCGGGTCCTTCTCTTTTCATATTTTGTTGGTTCTTCTCGGATGTCGAAGGCAAACAATGAACAATAGCAGGAAGGCACCCATTTCCGGGTCTGATAACTGGAGCGTAATTTACTTGGATTAGTTGGAACAGAACACTAAACTGATAAATTGTGAAAGTCTCAGGGACTGGGTTAAGAGTTGACACGTGAACGTGTAATATGCTCAAGTTTAAGTACTCAACTTAAATGCCAATGAAGGTGCTGCAGAAGTAACTGCACATCACCAGTGGACAAAGGTGGGGGACAAAGCAAACGCTTCAAAAGTCAAGTCCGGAAGTGATGATAGGAAACATTTGAGTTTTGAGTGGTACGAAAGCTACTGGTCCGGAATGCCAGCGGATGTAAATGTAAAGGAAATGTGCGCGGAAGGAAGTAATGGCAATAGTGAGTCTGGAGAAAATTATGACTTAGACGTTGAAGGTGAAGATGAAATTCCTAGCTTGAAGTCACTTGCGAGGAACCTGAAGCGAACGCAGTCACAGGAGAAACAGGATAATGACAATGAGGATGGGGATTTTGGGGTCAGACCTGCAAAAATAGGCTGTATAGCAAGAAATGCTGAGCACACAGTAGACGACCCTGATGAAAGGGAGGAGAAAAAAGCTCGACTTGCAAATTCCCAAGTGGAGCTCAGAAGAGAGCTACTTGATATTTTAAAGCAGTACTTTAAGGCCGCATTTACGATAATTGTTAAGAAGCGTAGGTTATGTCCTAGCGATGGATTTAGAGAGACGAAGGTACTTGGAGTGAAAGTTCCGGTAAGTTTGCACATGACACTTTTTGGAAATAAAGTAGTAATTGATTTTGATGTTTAAATGATTTGAATGACATATACTTTCCTTTCCTCCAGACATTTGTTCATCCGTCATCATTGGAATATGTTGAGGAAGTTGCCCAAAAATTTCTCCTGTTCGTCAGCAGAAACACAACAGAGGGCTGCGTTATGCACATTATGGTTGAGAAGAGCAAGACCTTTTATGTAGTACAGCGCATCGTGTTCAGAATGTTTGGGACGTTAGATGTCTCCAAATGCTTAGAAAATGAGACTGAGTAAGTGTCTGCCTCCAATTCAGCTATTGTTCTTGTACAGATTCAGATAATACTGATACTATACAGTCTACAGCTCATGTCCACATTGTCAACTTTAATTTTGTTTTTTGTGTTTTGTTATCTTGAATTATCCTAGTAGCGGAGCTTACCTGGACGGTCTAAAAACTCACTGCAGAGTGTCCTTATATCAGCTTGTGGTTTCTGATCTGTTAAAACCAGTACTCCTACCACATTTTTCACGGTGGAATATCTCCATTGGACTGAAGAAAGAATTTGTGCAAATGGACTGTAACGCATTTAATGAGTTGTGGAATGCTGACCCTAGTGGAAGCTACTTTCCATGGAAAGAAAGACCGAAAAATTTGGCTGGACCTGGATCTCAAATTTCAAAAAAGATTGAAGCTCCTGAAACTCCATCTAATCATAGCAATATCTTTGAGACATCAAAAGGGGATGTGGATTCTCCAGTAACAAGCAAATGGAGCAACGGATACGGATCAAGTGAGGAACACAGATCTGGCAGAGTACAGAATCATATTAGTTCAAAATCTCCAAAATGCGAAGAAACAAATGATATTGAAGCATCCCAATCCACTGTCTCGTCGACAAATTCAAGTCCCGAGATCATTGTGGCCACGGATGACGAGGATGTTCCTACTCTGGATGACATGGGAATAGTTTGTTTTCCTCTTTCAACGTTTCCAATATGTGAAGGACTTATTCTTAGTTGTTACATTTTACAATATCCAGCCCCTTCATCTGTACCAGTGTTCAATAGAAATAAAACCACTAAAATGGTTGTTCGCCTTTCTCACGTTCGAAGCAGAGCATTGAAACATTTCGGCCATTACTAAACTTAATTTGTTACCGCTATTGCTTCATAGAAAGAAGTACAAAGAGCTCGAATGTGATGAATATAAGTTATAATATGCCTATTAAAGGGCTTTTAAATACATAGTGACAATAGTATCAAATTATAACTTAAAATTATTTATAGACGTAAGACGTTTTACACAATATAAATTTTTACGTAGAGTATGAGCAGCCCCTATTCTCTGTTTTAACTCAAATCTGGACCAGAGTATTTATTATGCCTTTAAACAGTACTAAGAATATCCTTTGTAAGACGTAAATTGAAGAGATGTTACAAGTTTAAATATGAGACAATTATTTACAATCACATTTGAACATCATTTCAATTATCTCCATCACATGAATGTGTGCATGTAATATGCTTAAGTAAATAGTATTCCAAAATGTATGGAATTTTGGAGCTCAAACAAAACTATTAATTTAGTCAATGTGAAAAGAAAGTGGAAGTTGTGTCAGGCACTTAAGTCAATGTCAAGAAGATGCAAGTATTTATTTTCACAGGACTTTCTAGGTACACTTATATGTTAAAACGTGCGATTGATGGTTATTTACACAAAGTGTGAGAAGCAGAAATAAAGCAGCTCGATCACAATAATGTTTGGTAACTTTTTTAAATAAAATTTTTAAAACTGAATGTTTTTAAGGAATAATATAGTGTGTATTCGTACAGAAATGTATATTATAAACTGTTTTCAGTTATTAAAATTACATTTTTTGTTTTTGGTGTAGTACACATATCATATCACAGCTTTGATTTTAAAACCCTTGCAATTTCTTTCCAGTTCTCATCACGTTCAAAACCTTTTGGTGTTTGCATCATGGATAACTGCAAGTGCTTATAAACTTCTCCATCGCTCCTTCCTAAGCAGGAATTTAAAATAAAGTCAGGAGGTGCAATGGCATCCACTAAGGCTATCGCGTTGCATTTCATATCCTGGCATAATGCTAGTATCCCATTTCGAATGACATTTGCAGGACCTTGCCCTTCCATGTAACCACCTTGATAGAGCGTTCCTAAATGTTTCTCCAAACTCCATAGGCCATATAATAGCATCATTTTGACTAGAGCTTCTCGAACGTTCTCCTGTAGTTCAGGTTTTTGGCATAGTTTATTCCAGAACTGTTCAATCACGTAGTGTTCAATAAATGACAGCGAAAGGGTCCGGGCATGATATATTTGGGAATCATTTCGTGCTCCAAATGCATCTTTTCCACTTTGCTTGCACTGGTGGAATTTTTTCGAGGTCGTTTCTAGTAAGTAGCATATCAACCACTTGTAGGTTTTCAGAACAGTTTCCGGTGTAAGCTCATTTAGTGATTTTGCAGAGAATTTTGTGTAGCGATGCGCAGAAGCGTTATCCAGGAAAGTTAAAGTTTCGAACGGATATTTATTCCAAATTTCGTTGCGGGCAGGATTTGACCAAACTGTAAGCAGCCAGTTACTTGTTTGTTGGAGCAGGACATTGTTGTCACCCTTAGACAAACATTTATTTATGACATTTGTTCATGAATTTGTATATTGATTTGATTGCAATATTATTTTAAGGCCCGCTATTTCATATTCATGCGTAAAAATACTTCATATGTGCAGTTTGCATCATGGTCATTTCGCCTTGTCCCTATTCCGGCCGCTCTCAAATAGCCATGTCCACCACAGGCTTCCCTACAAAAAGTCCCAAGGTTACTTTGTTGGAATGCTGTAATTTTAAAGTGCCTAGTTAGTAATTGGAGCTATATTACTTACCGGCATTCTTGAATTGTGTCCCTCGCCAAGAATCCTGCAAGTGGTTTGCATGACGAAGAGATAGCATGAATTTCTTGTCCTTTCATTGCAACTTCGTCTTTATTTTCGCTGAACATTTGGTCGATAATATATTCAACAAATTTAGAATAGAGCAAGTCCCCGAAGAACTTCATGACGTAGGTTGCTGCAAGATAAGGGAATAATCGCCACTGCTGCATTTGGTATTCAATTACAGGTAGCTCTTTGGTTCCGTCTGGACCAAATTGTCGTCGAACAGCGGAGTAGCGTATTGCTATTGGAAGAGTAGTTATCATGTTAGCGACACACATGCTCACTATTCCTACACGACCAGCACTGAGATTTCCCAGGGTGGCTCCTACAGAGCAAATGTTGACATGCATTAAATTTAGTCGGTAGATGTGTATTTTCAATACAACAGTTTCAAAGTTGTATCAGGCAGCTTACCAAACCGTTTGTTAGGATCTTTGTAAGGAGTTACGTAAAGGCCGTCCTCTGTGACACTCCCACTGCGATCCAGAAGTGCATCTCGAGAAACTCCAAAATGGTCAAAGATTATAAATCTGATTTAAAAAAAAGAAAACTTATCGTACCATTGGATTGATTACATTGCGGCTAGGTATAGTATTCCATTCCGAAGTATGGAGAACTAACCCGTTATCTTTTCCATTTAGCCCAATTTTCTCTCCCATATCTCCAATAATGCATCCTATTCAAAAGAGTTTAAAAATCATCGAGAATTTTCCTAAAGAAGATATGAACAAAGATTGGCAAAATTTTAATGACCGGGATATGACAGCATCGTCTTAGGATCTCTGATTGGAACTATAAAGGAATGCAGTCCATGACATTCCCCGTCTGGTGTGTATAACTGAGCAAAAACTGTGCAATGAGTGGCAGTCTTTGCTGTAACGAAGAGGAAATTGTCATTGAGTAGTGTGCAAGAGTGTGAAACTTAATTACACTTAAAGTTGAGTGACTCAATGTATACATATACATTTTTACCTAAGCCGCCTACCCAGCATTTAGCTGCCTATGAAAAAGGAAACAATTTGAATTAACTATGCTGAGCACACACACAGTTAAAATCAATGTCAAAATAAAGTTTAGTTCATGTACCTCGAAATCTGGAGTGTGCAAAATGAATTGTTTCAGTGCTGGATCATAATGGGCTGTTGTCCTCATTGCTCTCGTGTTCGTTCCATGACTAATTTCCGTTAAGGCGAAACAACCAATTAACTACAAATTAATTACATAACCGTTACGCAATTTTATAATATTTTTCTAAATGTCCATTTCTGGATCTAATGAGTGAGGTAGTGATAGATATTTGACGATACGAAACTGCAAAGTACTACAACATGGATACCTGGATATTAGATGATGCCTCAATGAATTCTTCGTGCTTGCTCGTTCCTTGACCTCGAATTGACTGCTGGAAAAAGTCGAAGACTAAAAATCGTCTAGTTGCTAGCGACCAGTCGTATTGCCCCAGTGCCACAATCATTGCATTACTCTAAATGTCAGTAAAATTACATGCAAAATGATACTCAATCTGGTTCCCAAATTTTTGGAAATACTGGATCATAAATTTGAATTCATTTTACAAGGCAAGGGTCTTCTAGCATCTCATCTTCTAAGAGAAATCCATATTCCAAAAGGCGAAACACTCGCTTCAGAGTTATCGAGCGCTCTTCCTCTAATGACAACTTGACTGGGGAGTGAGCAAAAAGAGGATCCTTCTCCAGTGTTTTCCAGATTTTGTACTGAGAAAAATAGTAAAATTTCATTCGGTAACTTTTGCAGAGTTTGCTTATTTTTTATTTCCTTATATATTCCGGAGTCTGAAATCTAGACCAACCTTTAGTTTAAGTTGATTTTCATTCTCTATAGTTAACCTCATGTCTTTCCAGTTAAAAGTTGCCATTTTCCTATACTCATCCAATTGTCCAGAAGGAAGGTCATCAAGGTACCCAGAACCATCCTCAACCACTAAGGACGAATCTGCACTTTTCAGTTTTTTAACTCCAGGCATTTTTGCAATTTTATTCTGTTGTTGTGTAATTAATAATTCCTTTAAAAATTAGTACATTAATCCTATTTCAGCCACAGCCCAGCCTTCTTATGCCAGTTGGACCAGTTCAACTTAAATAGAACGAACTGACAGGCGAACTTGTTTATGAATTCGATATTATGTTGTGGACCAAATTTTATCTACGTGAACGAACGGGGAGCAGATAAGGAGATAAGAGTTGTCGCTTTTATGTCTTTCTTTAGTTAGTCATGAAGTCATGAATGCCTACTTTACATTTCTTGTATCATATTTTCATTTTGATTGATCATTGATCCACTTTACTCATTAAGCTAGTCGCACACAGACAGACACTTGTTATTTTGTTATTTTTGACTTTGCTTAAATCACTTTCTACAATGAATTAACTAGCACGGCTTATCTTGCAATGGTAAAATGATTTCCCAAGAGTCATGTCATAGAACTTTGTTACGCTACTCAACTCATCTCATGATTTTGATTTTGGTCAACTGCACGTTTATGTCTAGTTCAATTGACTTTTCTGTTGGACTTTGTTGGAGAAGTCATTCTCTTTACACTACGACTACACTCCAAGTTTTGTTTCTGTCAAAAGCATGTTTGAACTTCGAGATATTTGTATGAGGTAATGTGAACCAATACATGTATCCTTGCAATTTTGCATTACTCTGGAGAAGAAGGAAGGTCAATTTGTCTTCAAATTACTTTATTTTCACTGGATTCATTTTAATGTATTATGCGTAATTAACAACTAATGATTATATGATTAAAATTTTAAACTGCCTTAGCCAAGTTTGCATAAAGTAAGGTATATATGTAAGTTAAAAATTTATTCACAAACTGTTTTAATTCGGCTAAATATCGCGCTATCAAATGGCATGAATACTGATTAAACAATAAGATTTACATCGCTGCTAAATTGTGAATTTATCACTGAAAAATACTGCGCGAAAATACACATCTAAAAATTGTATCTACGCACGAGTAAGCTTCAAATATTCATTCACAAATTTCACCAATCCTATTGCATCCTTCTTACTTTTCTCTGGGTTTGCATCAATCCATTGTTGCACCTTCTTATCAAATTGAGCTGACCAATCTGATGCCTCCGCTCCTTCGCTATGCTCCACATCGTTAATTACTTCATAACTAGCGTCTGAAGCAAGCCATATCGAAAACCAGAAACCATACAGAAACTTCCGGCGATACAAGTTGAAGAGCTCCTGAATGAAACAATAGAACCATACCAAAATGATGTTGAGGTCAGTTAAGTTGACAATACAATCATAATTAGGTAGATAAATAATGCAAAACTTACATCATAAGAGAAATCAATAGGGAATCCTAACTTTTCCGAAGTATCCAGCAGACTTTCATGATAAGCCCGAAGCAATTCTTCCAAGTGATTTTGACGTACTTCCGGTTTCACACTAGTATATAAAAAATTTCCGATGTCTACTGCAGGTGAATTATATCTGGTGATTTGAAAATCGAAAATGACAGGGCTGTGAAGACTATTGGTTTCTTTGTCCTCTAAGAACATCATGTTGTTGTTCCAGTAATCACTTCATTTTCAAAAGTTATTTCGTACATTTCACAGTAATATCTAAATTGAAGTTAGACCACTTGTTTTCGTATCTAGCCATTAGTTTTGTTTTAGGTTACCCATGATTTAATGTGAGCAGCTTCTCTTCTTCGGGAACGTATTTGATAGCATTCATCATAGTTTCAAACGCTTTTCCTATGTGGGCTCTTAGGATTGCAAGCGGCTCCTCTTTCCCTTCAACATCATTTTTCTATTTAATAGAATGTTGAAATGTTGACAGTCCAATCAATCGAATATTTTGCTTAGAAAGGCATTATCATTTTATCACAAAGCAAGCGTTTGTCTCGGTTGCCTACCTCAATAATTTTGATCGTGGTTGCAATTCCATTTTCTAGCAATGGACGAAGGAATGATCTGACGATTTCACCTTCGTATCCTTCATAATCCAAATTCGGAAATCTTTTTCTAAATTCCTCGGGTCCACCAATATCCTTAATAAATGCGTGAGATAATGCATGATGCTTGGCTAGCGTAATGAGTGCCACACTATTTCATATCCAGAGAATGAATAGGCATTAGACATTAATAAATGGATAAGGGATAAGTACACACTATTTTGGGGCAATTTGATACATTGAACATTGCTTCAATTAATTTCTTTAAAATATTTAAATAAAAATAAATTCGATTTACCGAGCAGGTTCTAATGCTTGCCGTTCCTTTTTATTCAGTAGAATGTATTCTGCTGCCACCAGGTTTTCAAAAACAATTAAGCCATCATCGGCATAAAAACATTTTGGATAAAAGTTTAGTAGTGACTCCTGTCTACATGAGTAGCGTTCGAAAAGTTAAAATTATTGGAAGTCTGATAAACAAAAAGTTTGGAAATATTTTTAAAGTATTTTAGCTTTATCTCACCCTTTCCTCTTACAAAACTCCGTGATGGCAGGCACATACTTTGTAAAAAAGCGACCTTCCTTCTCAAAGAGTTTCATAGATTGGTGCATCTCGTTGTGTACCTCAACTGCGGTATGTTCCTTTAAGAATAGATGTAATGATTTTTGTTCAGAATCTACAAAGTTTACTGTTACGTAGCTGGGGACACTGGCCATTCCAGCGCCTTTAAGACTTGCTGGGTTCACGTCCGCCAAAACTTCAGAGATTTTATTGGTAATTCCATTTGACTCCAAAATTTTCCGAACTTTTTCTGCTATTTCAGGGGAAGCTTTAGAGGTTGCAGGAGTCCACCCCATTTTGGAAATGTTTGCAATTTTTTTGTATGAACAAAAGTAAATTTTCTACGTATAGCAATTTTATTCGATGTAACATATAAAATTAAATTGTATTGGTTTTTCCGTCAATGCTGTAGCTACACTAAACCTTCAATAGTGTTTACGAGTGCTTAAATATACTGCAGCATCATATCACCGCACATGTATTAGATAACAGAGAATAGTGAATTTATGTACATATGTATAGGTAAGGTTGTAGCGTGATGCTAGCTTGAATTTGTCGATTGTTTCCATCCACTGCAATTTTTTCCTGATGTACTCACGCAACGATTCTTTTAATAGAGCCGGCTCGACTGGTAGGTAATAGGTAATCCACAAGCATTTTGTGTTGTGTTGTATACATTTTTCAACGTTAGCATGTACGAAAATCAGCAGCTCTAACTGTCATAATTATCTCCCTTCTTGACATGAAATGGTCTCAATGTATGTATGGACCATGATGTGAATGTGGGAACTGGGAAGGGTATACATACTAGATTAGGACAATGAGACACAAAGAAGGGCATAAAAAAGAGAGCAAGAAAGTTACACGCAATACAATACATCTCAGATTTTACATCTAACTGGCACAGGTAAAAGTGAAAAAAAATTATAGGTTATGGTTATTTCAATCGTCGTCGACCAAATGGACTACCTATAGGTAGGTAAGAAGGCACAAACGCGATACCACAAACGTAAGTTTAAACGTATTTTTGTCGTTGTTGATGCATCCTGCATCATGCAGGTTGATGGACGAGAGGTGACGATTGTCTGACCCCACGGACTTTTCACTTACTTGGCGATTTTCATTCAATAATTTAGTGACATATGTACAGACATAGAAGACATATTTTACGCCGAATTCGAGTAATTGCAATAATTCGTTGTAATTTTGCCGTTTCATGATTCAGCCTGTGGTTCTGTGAAACACTCTAAAAATTCCATTCTCGTTCTCATTGGAATGTTCGGAACAAAGCTTTACCTGACATTTACATGTGCAACAAGTTGTTCATTCATGAACAGGCCTGCTACTTCCTGAAACCACCTCCTGCTTCTTCATAACCATTTCATGAAAGTTAAATGTATCCGCAGGGAACCCTGAAATTGAAATATCTCTGCTTCAATTTCCGTGGGTCGACCACAGTTTCTCTCCACTTTTTCTCACCTACCCTCAATTTCTTCTCCTACTAAGATTTGGTAAGAATATTTTTTTTAGTTTCGGCAGTCCCTGCCTGCAGGGCCTGCTGCAGGCATACAATATACATAATGATTGTTTTCACGCTACTCTTGCATACACTCATGACGCTACGCTAGTTGGACGCAAGAGCTTACGAAAGGAGCTACCACCGCCATCTACCCTCATTCTATCTCTGCATCAAGTTATTTTTCATTGGTATTTTTACTTCAGAGTTTGAATTTCCCACGCAAAAACATTGGGAGTTTCGGCATTTAGATCCTTTTCAGCAGCATATTGCAGCACGGGAAAATGTATGAGTGAGAACTGTCATTACATTCTCAGAGAGGTACGTGTCATCTGGTTGAGTGAAAGTGGTGGAGCAAATAATAATAATAATACGAATACGAATTAATAATATAAATAACTAGTTAATTGTAGTTAGTTAGGAGGATGGAGGGTCTGGGAAGGATTTGGTTGGTGTTGGTTGTTTTCTCGTCCGTATTCCATTAC